>CM021104.1:531363752-531569889 GCA_007115665.2 Sequoiadendron giganteum | reverse complement strand
GGGAGAGGGGAGGGAGGTAAGGGGAGAGAGTGAGGGGAGAGAGAGGGAGGGAGAGGGAGAGGGAGAGGGAGAGGGAGAGTGGGAGATGGGAGAGAGGGGAAGGAGAGGGAGAAGTGAGAGAGGGAGAGAGGGAGGAGGAGAGATTAAGAGGAGAGTTGGAGAGGAGAGTGAGAGTGAGAGGGAGAGGGAGAGGGAGAGGGAGAGGGAGAGGGGGAGAGAGAGAGAGAGGGAGAGAGAGAGAGAGAGAGAGAGAGAGAGAGAGAGAGAGAGAGAGAGAGGAGTGATTATGTGGGAGATTTGAGAGAGATAGAGGTGGAGAGAGCGAGAGGGAAAGTGATAATATTTAAATATTTTATAAATTGGTAATATATATATTAAAATATTTATGGATTAACTAAAATATTGAAATAATATTAAAATATTTATAGATTAACTAAAATATTGAAATAATATTGAAATATTATACATTTAGTAATATATTATATATTAAATAAATAATTCGGTAAGAGATTATCATAAATTGTATATTAAATATATTACATTATAAACTTTATTGGATATTATATATATTAAATTATAAACTTAATTGCATTTTTAAATAATATATTAAAGATTGTATAAATTGTTTTAAAACTGATCTAAAAGATATCATATATCGAATTCAAATCCGATATCGGATTTGAATCCGATATCCGATTTGAATAAGATATCCTATATTTTGACACAAAATTTAATTCCTTGGTATTAGGCTTAGTATTAGGCTCAGGATTTGGTTCGGAGCTGCCAATCCTAAAAAGTCAACACGTAAAACGTGTTTAACAACTTACCTTGTTTTTCTAGACTTCGCCCATGTGGCTGACAACTTTTATTTTACCTAAAATTGATGAAACGAAAAGGGTTTGTAAAGGAGCTTCTCAGCTTTCTACCAATATAAATTATATTTTACTTAGAATCTAATAAATGATTATTTTAATTTTTTATTAGAATTACGACTAAAGCCTTGATTGATAGTCTGATAGAAAAACATCTATAGCTTTCAAACGGTATCACATTTTTTGAATCCAAAACATGCGTCACATTCTATGCTTTGCATACTATAGGATTAAAAAAAAAATGAATTCCATTAAGTTTTGATCAAGTTAAGGTGGTCAGACATATGAGTTTTTTATATTTTTAAAAAGTTGTAATAAAAAATTCATAATTAATTATTTATTTGAAAAAAAATTACAAAAAAATATGCATCACATCCGGACATGAGTCCTCTACTTATATCTAAAATTTTATAAAAAAATATTATGATTTTATTATGGTTAGGGTGGTCAGACAAACACCTACTTTTTATTTTTTCCCTGAAATTTTAGTACTACTGCATTGAAATTTCAAATTTTCACCAAATAGATTTTTTTTTTACAAAAATTAACCTAGTAGTTTAGAAACTACATTCAATTTTCCATAGATTCTATTCTTACATATTTTTGAAATAATATAGATAACTTATTCAAATTTTTATGTCAAGTTGCCCAACTCTAATTTTCTGAATTTTCATTGCAACTTAAGGACTTGTTTTTTCCATGATGATCCTGCACATACCCATGTTAAGAAACCATACATAAAATCAAATACCAACTTTTATCCTAGAAAGAGTGTCATCGCACAACTCGACATGGGATATCCTCTGGGAATCTTCATAGGCTTCGACCCCCACTATGGGTTATCCTAGTGACATCAACCGAATCCCGGCCCCCATACTCACTCATGCAGAATGAAATACCTTTCGTAAAGACAAGATAGATGACCTTTCCATTCTAGGCCTTCTCACTCATCCCAAGTCTAAAAGAGCACTTGTATCTATGAGTAAGGAAAAATTATCTTGATTAGTGTGTAATACTACCCAATCTCCTAAGTAAATTATTTTAGTTATCACTTGATTAAACCACCTCCGAAGGTTATCTAGTTTACCTCTTTGGGCTTTGACGCCTAACATAAGCCACTCTTCTACTTGACAACATACCAACCAAAACCAAACACCAAGGGAACCCAAGTGCATACAAAATAGATATTACAACCACTCCAACTCTAGGAGGATACATATAATGAAACTCACTCCAAACATTGGAGGCAACAATTCACATAATCCACTCCTTCCAAAGGAGGCATAAAGCATCCTCATTCATGGTAACCAGGTAAATACTTGGATACAACTCTACGCACTACCCAAGGCAATTCAAAAGGTTGACTAACATCGTACGATAACCCACATAACTAAAACCCCATCTGGAAGACTTATTAACCCCTAGTACACAATTTCCCCCCAAGCGGAACGAAAACAGTTCACAATCAAGATGAGCCAAAAGATAGGAATTAAATCTACTTCAGATTTACTAAATCTATTTCCTTATTAACATTCAGTAATTTATTGCATTAATAAAACTGATTTAAATTACGTCTTTTTCAGACAATAGATGAAATTAAAACACAATATTTAATTCCCTATTTTCTTTTTAAATAATAACAAAATAACCGTTTATTTCTACAAATCAGAATACATTGTTTTAAAATAAATATTGCTTCTTCTTTTCAATGTAATCATTTAAAAATAATTAACTTATCTTAAAAGGCATATTATTTAATATCAAATCTACTTCTCCATCAGGTATATGATTTTAAAATAAAAAAAATGATCTAACAAAAAATACAATATTTTCATTTCCTTAATTAAACTTAAATCATGCCCTCAATAAATCATTATTTTAATACATATACACATAATATATATACATATATATACTTATGTATTATATATATATATATCTATTTTTAATTATTTAATATAAATATATATAATATTACAATATTATATAATATAATATTAAATATTAATAGATATTATATTAAGTATAATATATTAATATATTAATATATTAATATTTTATATATTTTTTTAAAAAAGGCAACCTCATACGCATCTTGGGCCACTCGCCTTATTTTGAGGTGGGGCCGTGTGGATTTTGGGGTGGCTGGCTACTTCAGGTTGCACGCCAAACCCTAGGGTCGGCCGATTGTGTGTAAACACAGTCGTCCCTATGTAGGGCAATAGTGAGGGGATTGGGGAGCACGCTAGGCATGACTCCCCCCATTCGCCTCCCATGGGGGGCACAGTGGGGGTGAGCCCCCAACAACCTCCCCCAACAAAAAAAACATTTCTTTTATTTTTATTTTTAAATAATTTTTTTTATTATAACAAAACCCTGCAGATTAAATCCACGTTTATTTTTTGCTAGTAAATTTGCTCTTTTTTTTTCTAAAATTTTGACAGCATAACCCCATTAACTTATATATATATATATATCGACAAAATGAATTTTCCAAACTAATTGAAATAACAATTTCCAGCCAAGAACACCAATATTTTCTTGAAGCAATTTATTTCCAAGCAGAGGTTTAAAATGGGTTTCATTTGCAAACCAAATAGAGGTTTTGAATGTTTTCAAACAACATACTAATACCTTGAAACTTTCAAAATGTACACTAATTAAATAAGAAGAAAACCTAAATTAAAAGCTTGAAGGTTGACAATGGTGCTCTAGATTCCTCCTCTGATTTCAGCTCCTCCAACAGATCCAACTCTTTCACCAATCCAAAACCAAAACAACAAAATTCCTTTCCTCTTTTGTTTTTCTTTCAATTTTTCATTCTCCCCAAAACTCATGAAAAATCCCAATAATAAAGAAAATTCTCCAAATATCTCATCAACCACCCTCATAAATTTTCCAAAAACAGAATAGCAAATATCTCTTTTTTTTCAATTTTTGGATTTAAATTTTTCTAAAATGCAATTTTAAACCTTTTTCTTTTATTTTCAATTTCAAACATTAAATCCATAAATTTCAAAATGAATAACTTATCTAATTTCAACACAATCAATTTAATTAATTAATCAAATAAATCTAATCCATGATTAAATTATTTATTAATTAATAAATTGAATCATATTTCTAACATTAAATTGAATAAGTTTAATTAGTAACTTAACTACAAAAGCATACATTTACCTTTATTACATCCAATTAAATAATCAAAGAGAATGAACAATATTAAAGAAACTTAACCTGACTAAGACCCGACGACACACTATGACTAGGTTAATGACTTGGCACAAAAAACCTAGCTACTATCTCCCAATCGAATACCGTTGGGTAATGGACACGCTCAAACCTGTGAAACCAGGTGGAGTCGATGTCCTGTACCTAACAACCTGCGAACAAAGAGTATATCCACATGCATATATATGTCATAATTTGAACACACCGTGAAAAGGAAATCTCGGAATTGTAGGGCGCTCACAAGTGAGTGATGCGATACCATCCCATTCACCAATATAGTGTAACTAACTAACAAATCTAACATAATAATTTAATCAAAAGCATAAAACATCATTAATTCGAATATCCACTTATGCTAATTCAAAACATGCCATAATGATACATCATAATAAAATACCATCAAATTAAAAGATAACATTCACATCACGATATAAATAGTGATCAAATAGTAATCGAGTACCATAGTCAAAGTACTAGTAAAAGCACAACATAAAGGGGAAAAACACTGTTCGATCAATAGAGAAAAATGAAGGGGTATTACATATAGATGTGTGTAATATCACTAGGGGTTTCTAAGGAAACATCTTCAAAATATTTACCTTTTCTTGCATTTTCTTCTTGTATTGTCAAACTAGCATATAAGCACTTAGTGATCAATATATAATTAAATTAGGGATTATTTCTATTCCCTATGGTTTTTATTTACTAAAAAACCTTAGGGAATAGTCCCCTTTTCTTAGTAGAGTCTCAAATCGAAGAAGACATTACCCACCTTAATAAATTGGTTCATTGTTGTCCTTGCCTAATCATAAATTTTCCCTAATTTTGACATCCTTGACACTAAAAATTGATTGAAATTTAGATTTTTGGAAGTCAAAAAAATTCAGTACCAATGTATTAACACATTTTTTGGAGAGATAATTTCATGTTTGCTATTTTGAATATTTATTTTGATAAAAGATATTTTTTTCTCTTCAAAGTGGAGAGTGGCAACTATACTCTAGTCAAACCTAGAACTAGCTTCCAACTCAAAGGAATTAAAAATTAAAATATGTCATTCATAGGTTAAAAGTACAAAGTTGTGTCACACCTTTGGACAACTAAATAGTTCCTATCAAGCTATTTTTGATCAAAATAGATTTTTTCGAGAAGGTTTCAACTAAAAATAGGTGGTGGTGACATGGAATAGATGTGGCGATGGGTTATTGGTTGAAAAGGTTTTAGCCGAATCCTTTTCAAATGAATATATTTCGACCAAAATTTCCAAATATAAAAAAAAAAAAATGGCCCATGTATTTTTTGTGGACTTGAGTATGTTTGGGTGAATTGATCTGGGCGAGATTTATTTAGGCGATCATCCTAAAACCTATAGGTAGGTTTTTATTTTATTTTATTTTATCTATATATATGCCTGCAACTTCTAAAACCTAAATTTTATAATCATTCCAAATATGAAAAGATGCACAATATGAAAATATTGTGAGAATACTTGGCTAAAAAATATATGTTCATGTAGACATGTTCATAATAAATAGGCAACATAGTCTTATTAGAGTATACTAGTTCATGCATTGAAAAATATGAGCTACTCTTGAGCAAACATGCAATTATGTTTTGACTATACATCAACTATGTCAAAGTGATTTTTTTGTGCATGGATGAATTTTTTTTTAATATGATATTATATCTAATTGAATACCTAAAATTAATTTTTGTGAAAATTATGGCAATTTAATTGTTGAGTTAGTTTGGCTGTTTTAGTTTTCCATACTAGTTTCTTAGATGAATCACTTAAAGGTTTTTAGGAGTTTGGAATGTGACATAAGGATAATTTTTAAGTTTCATAAATTTATAATACATAGAGAATTAGAGATTAAAAAATAAGAAATATGGGTTTTTATGAAAGCCTATAACCTTGATAGATTGTGAAAATATATTTTATAAATTATGATCTCGGGGCTAGGAGTAAATCCTAATAGACAACCCAAACAAAGAGATTCAATTATATTGTAAGTGTAGAATGTTTGAATTATGATAGGGATTCAAAATTATGCAAATAATGATTGGATAAAAAACACAAAGAGCATTCAATTTTAACTTTATAAATAAGATAGTATTATGCATGAAATATGAGGAAATGTATGATCTATTTCATTATTATTGAAGGGAAAAATTGGTAGGATCTAGAGACCCAATAGTGTGGAATACATTCCCTTAACACTAATACAATAGAGGAGAAGAGCACAAACAGGTTTCAATAGTATCTAAAATACTTGAGATAAAATACATGCAACATAAAAGAGATTGCACCAATTGAGCATTCACAGATGACACAGGTATTTAATGTGGGAAAACCTTTCTAGGTAAAAAACCCACCACACCAAGCAAAGAATATTTTGTATTACAGTAATAACAATATTACATACAAATCACAGTCTTTCTTATGTTCAGCTCACAACAGCACTTCCAGTTACTCTTACTATTACAATGTTTTTCAACATATAGTTCGAATTGAAAGAACTCTCTTCCTTGCAATAACATGCTCGACTTACTTAAGTCAAATGTTGCATTCAATTCTGTCAATCAACTGCTGATCACAAGGTACATCAAACTCTGATCAAATCGCACCAATGATCTACCCATGCCAATCTTCCTGCATTGAGCCACCTAGACAATAACTTCTTTACCCAAATTGGGTCCTGTCTACCACCTTGAGTCAACCTGCAATAACTACTGCTACGACTTTGGCCTTTAGCCAATTATCGCTCTGACACTGAGCCACGTTTCTGCATCCCATTTGTCTATCACTTCTACCATCGAGTCCAACTTGGTCAACCCTATCAACAAGCTCATCTGAGCTCTCCAAAGTCCTTACCGCACTACCGCAGTCCTGTCGAGTTCGACATGTGGCATGGCGGTGAGCTCGACCGAGATCACCCCGACTTCACCAAGCCCAGACAAACCTTCCCACTGCACTACCACAATCAACTTCAAGACTCACCAGGGAATGGTGGTAGCCATCTTGGCTGACCACTGGCGGTCTTACCGCGGCCACCATGGTCAGTCATTTGACAGTCCGCGGTACCGTGGTAACCGCCAGCCAGACCCTCTGGCGGTCTTACCGTGACCACCGTGGTTAGTCACTTGACTATCCATGGTGATCGCTAGCCAGGCCGCTGGCGGTCTTACCACGGCCACCATGGTGAGTGAACTCACCAACCACAATGATGGTGGTAACCGCCAGCAGACAAGGACTGTGGTTTACCGCACTACCATGGTCACAGAGAGTGACCACCATGATATGGCGGTAAATTGCCAAACCAAACAAAAAGACCATTACCGCGGCCATCACGGTGAGAAAGGAGACTGCACGCGGTAACGAGGTAACCGCCAAACCCTTCACCGTGGTACCGCTAGAGCAGAATAGAAGACCACCGCGGTATGGCGGCAAAATTAGAAAAAGTGAATTTTTCGCCAACTCTTTTTCTGACAGAGGTTCAAGCTAGTAATTGAGGCATAGTTTCTCAACAATTATTATCTTCAATATCTATTTAATGTATATCCTATCTATCCTTACAAGGAATGTATATATACATATTTATAAAAGATAAAATAAATAGAATATGCTAGTTAGAAGATGGAAGTTCATATTTTCATTGAAATTGGAACAACCACTCACTATTGCCGAGACAAATCTAATTGTGTAACACTACCAACATGTAGTTATGAAGTTTAGTTTGGAACATAGGTGTTGATTAGGATGAGGATCCTCTTGAAAAAGACACATGAGTTTTCATATAAAACCTAATATTTGTGACAAATTATAGTGACCAAAATAATCCTAGGTCAATCACCTCTACTTGAAGAGTAATGGTCCCCATTGTAGGTGGGTGTGATAAAAGATTTGGGAACTAAAACTTGAGCTTATATGAACCATTTTTCATAGAAATAAAATTGAATTTCTTTAGCAATTTGGAAGAAATGGAATCTCTTTTTTTCTTTCCTATTTGACCCTAGTATGAATGAATCAATTCAATTATATTAGAATGTTTCATTTTGGATTGATCTCTATCTGTATAAGGGATTTATATAACATTTAGGGGATCAAGAAAAAAAGAGGAAAACATGGATGAAAGAGTTTTTTATTAAATATTGGATGCAACCAAGGAAGGTGGGAGATAAATTTAAATACATTATCTCATAGTGTCTTGGTTATGGTATAAGGCCAATATCAAAGTCTATGAAACTTGTAGTAAGGTCTTATTAATATTTTATTCTATAGGCGTAGCCAAAATAAATCACAAAACTTAGATATTTGTGGTGTCCAATTATTTTATTTAACATTGACATGATAGAGAATGGTTTTCACTCACTATTGAACATGATGGATGTGTTCAATTAGTTGACTAGATCTATTATCATCATTTTGAGATAAAGGAATTTCTACTATTTGTGTTAAGGGGTGATAAAGGTTTGAAACCTACACAAACTATAAAAGGACCAGGTGATATAGAGTCAAGCTAAATGAAAGAAAATCTTTCATCCCACCTATAATACAATCATTTTCAAGTCACACTATTAAAAACCTAGATGACATTATGCTTGGAAGGCCATACTCATAGGAAAAGGATCACATACATGTCATGTGAAGTTGCACAGTAATAGTTCATGATGATGATTGATTCTTAGATAACATTTTCAACCTTTATTGAAGACCAAAGTATCATTAGTATCTACCAGTGATATTTTTAGTGGCTAATAATTGCCAATGGCTAATAGTTGAAATTTGGGAATCCAAAATTGGCTAATAGTTTGAGCTATAATGTGACTTGAATTGCCACATTTTTACAAAATTTTATTATAGTCCTATGTAAATCACCAAAGAATTTTATTAAAATATTATAATTATTAGCTGCTTTAGGACCATATTTATAATATTTAGTTTCCACCATTGATTTATAATATAATATAATGGCCCTTGTTGTATTACACAAGGTAAAATGTACCCACGATTTGTAATGCTCATGGGACCTACAAATTTGAGTTTCATGAGCATTATAGATTATGGCTACATTTTGCCTTGTAGAGTACAATGAGGGTCATTATATCAATGATCTAAAAGAAACTTTATGCCCCATGAGAATTACAGATCATGGGTATATTTTACCTTGCAAAATACAATGAGGGCCATTATATTATATTTTAAAACAATGGTGACAAGTAAATATTGTATTCTACCCCTTAAACACATTAATAATTTCCACCCTTTGGCCACTACTTTTCTATAAGATTTTTTTCAGATTGGATGCATTTTCCATCATAATTAATACATTTCCATTTTATTTTTCAAGATTTTCCAAAAAAAATTACAAAATTTTAGTGATGGAAAAAAATTGCCAATAAAATTAATATTTTTTTTGAAAAAAAGGAAATATTCTCAAGTAGAAATTAATATTTTTTCCTAAAAATGAAAGATTCACTAGGATTTTTTATATTTTTTTGAGGAGGGTTTCTTAAAGTTATCATTGGTATCTACCAAGAAATTTCACATGGTCATCTTGTACATGTAGAAGTTCATGATTCTCATGGTCCACCTTGAGGCTCCTAAAAAATAGAGCAAGGGTAAGTTTATAGCATAAAAGCTTGCAAAAATATTCACATTAGTAAGAGTTCAAAGAGGTACTATTATGGTACACCAATATCTTTGAATAGGGTAAATATATTCTAACACATTACATAACTCATTAGAATATCAATTTTATTCCTAAACTCCTCTATCTAATAGTTTTCTTTATCAAATATCTATTTAGGATATTGATGAAGTTTGATGTCAAATCTAGGATCCAATTAGTTAGAACAAGGTAAAACCTAGCTCTTCATGTTGTAACTTATCATTATATTTTCACCAAAGAAAGATGGTGCATGGTACCTCAACACTGACTATTATAATCTAAACAAGATAAAAATTTATGGAGAAATTATACAAATGAATTATTGTCTTTTTCAGCTAACCTACCTATTAGTGATGTTGATGTCATAAAATTCCTAGAATAATGGGTTACACTTTTTGGCCAAACTTGACATTGAAAGCAACATTTTGAGCGAAATCTTCACTTTCTCAAACCTATAGTAGGTAAACTGTTAGTAATTTGAAGATGATCTAAACTAGTGATTTGCGAGATTTTGTCTATAGATTTTAAACGTATTTTTACAAAAATTAAAATTAAATTGCAATTATTTTTGTATCTCCTTTCATAACTAGTTTTTAATAGTAAACAACATTTTAAAAAAGTGGTGTACTTTCAATCACATAATTTTTTTTTACAAAGGATAAAATTTTGATTCTTTTGAATTTAAGTTAGTAACACTGATATCTAGTGCTTCCATTTCATTTCATAATGTTTTTTTGAATATTTTTCTTTTAGTTAAGTTTTGAAGTCAAACCAAATACAATTTAGACATAGGTGTACTTTAAAAAGCATAATTTTTTTGTAATTCTTTTCTTTTTTTTGAACGATGACATAAAGATCTAGTGCATACATATTTTTCAAAAAAAAATTCCACTAATTTACTATTTTTCCATAATGTTTTTTCACCAAACTCGATGTTTAGTGAAAAACCTATGTTTAATAAAACTAAAAACTAAAATAAAAAATAAAATCAAAATATATCAAATTTATAGTTGTTGGGAAACTCATTTTGAGGACTACGGTTCTCCAACTTGGTTAATATATTTGACTCCATTTGCACCTCCAAATAAAGCTTTGAAAGGAAAAAAATCATAATTAATTTTGCAATTAAAAGAGCAAAGTAGAAAAAAAGGGTGTTCATTCGAACCTCCCTTCTAATGAAGGGGGTTCATTTGAACCCCATTCATTAGAAGGAGATTGGAATGAAAACCCCTTATATGGCACATGTGG
Source organism: Sequoiadendron giganteum (assembly GCA_007115665.2). Taxonomy (NCBI): domain Eukaryota; kingdom Viridiplantae; phylum Streptophyta; class Pinopsida; order Cupressales; family Cupressaceae; genus Sequoiadendron; species Sequoiadendron giganteum. Next base: position 531,558,866 of record CM021104.1, on the reverse strand, counting down.
GGGTTCATTAGAAGGGGCAAGCCATTTTAAATTTTTTGATGGGCATTTCTAATTTTTTTCGTGCAAAAAATTGTAAGGATCTCAAATATCATGTGAAGCACATATCCCACATCATATATATATATATATATATATATTTTCCAACATAAGTTATAATTTAACATCAACAACCATAACTTCAACATAATACAAATATACTATCTAGCATATACATCATTGATAATTTTCTAGAACATATGAAGGTCTAGATAAAATCAAGGTGATTAAAGGGTTGATGCAAGAAGTTGGGTCCATAAAAAGCTCAAAAAGTGGAAGTGTTTTTGTTGTTTTTTAGAATTTCACACTTGGAATAAAAATTTGAAGCACTTATACAAAGAATCTTGAAAAAATTAGTATTTTGAATTGAAGATAGTTTCCAAATATGCAATTTATTCTAACACCCATATTATTGAAATTAAATTTTAATAGGCATGTATAAAAACCACTTTTTTTTACCATACCATGCACGTGTACGGACATCACTTTTTGACCTAAATAAAAGTATTTTTCTAATTCCTTTTTGGGAAAGATATGTAACAACATGAAGATTGATGAGGGTATTTTTTTATAATTTTTTAAAATATTTTTTTATTAAACTTTAATTGGCCTTAATTGTTGTTTTTAAAAATCAACATGAATGGGCAACATAATTGGACCTAAACTAAACATTTTTTAAATTTATTTTTCATTGTGTAGAGAATTGTTTGAAGACTGATGTCATATAATCTTTTTTCAAAAAAATTAACATAAAAAAGTTATTAAAAAAAATAAAAATCTTGTAATTTCAAGTTTATGGACTAGTTTGCTCAAAAATTAATTAAAAATAGAAAACATAATGCAATATTAACAAAAAATATATATTTGGAAACTAGACATCATGATCTATAATGAGTTTTAATTTCATAGTTTAATTCTAAAAGAAGTCTATCAGCTATATTGCCAAAGTTGATCATTTCTCTTGAATTTGCCTTAGTTTTTCAGTTGCAGGTCAAAGGCTAAGGGTCAGGCTTCCAAAAATTTCTCGAGCCTAAAACCCAAGCAAAAAGTGGCTTGAGGATTCTAGCTTTAAAGAATCGGTACCTGTTCTTTAAAGCTAGAATAGGTACCCATTTAAAAATGAGTGCTTGTTCTAAAAATTTCCAAAAATACATTTTTTTTCTAGAATGGGTACTCATTTTTAAAAATTTCTATCTTTGGAATTTTTTTAGAACAAGTACCCATTTTTTAAATTTCTATTTTTTAGAATGGGCACCCATTCTAAGAAAATTCTATTTTTAGAATTTTTTTAGAATGGTACCTGCTTTAAAATGGGCACCCATTCTATTTTTAAAATGGGTACTTGTTCTATTTTTAAAATGGGTTCCCATTTTAAAACAGGTACCCATTCTATTTTTAAAACAAGTACCCATTTAGGCTCGAGTTACTATTCCTAAATGGGTACACATTTTGTGCAGCTTTTTTTTTGGCTGAAAATTCTCCTCTTCATGAACCTAACTTCTTGCTTTTACTCTAATATTGGTTGACTCCTCATCATCACTAATTTTAATATTTACTAAACTCACAAACTTGTATTATAGTTTTGTCCTTAGATTCATGTTCATTAATTGGTCACTAAGCCAAATTATGCATGCCAAAGTAGAATTCATTTGTATAGATTTCATAATGTATCATGATATCAATTTGATTCTCAAACTCTTCTTCCTAATAATACTTTGTATCACAAATACTTCTAGGATAGTGATGAAGTTTGATGTCAAATATATGAGTTTATTGATTAGTAAAAGGTAAAGCCTAGCTCTTCATGTGGTGGTATAATATGTTTTTCACTAAATAAAGATGGCACATGATATATTAGTGTATGCTAGTGCATGATAAACAAGATCATAATAAATAACCAACATCCTCTTCTATGCAACCCTCCTATATATTCTCAATCTTGAGACCCTCTTGTGGCTCCCTAGGGAAAAACATGGTGCCTTCAATGATATTCATACTCTATAGATAAAAAAACCACAATGTCATACTTCTGTGACACCCTAAAAATTCTTTCTAACATTTGAAATGTCCATGAGCACTTATTCAACAAATTTCATAGGAGATTTCATACTAAATCTATCATTCCATAAATTCCTAGCCATCCCTACATCATTAGGAATGTCCTTTCATTCTCTGTAGGTTAGATTTGATATGCCAAGTGCCTATTTCTCATAGATTCTCTTTAGTAGTCAGGGTTAGGGATTTATGATATTTTTTTATTATGCTTTAGTATAAAACAAAATTTGGCACTCTTTGCAAGGGTTCTCTAATTTATCTAACAAAATTATGCATTCTTTTGCATCTTTGTAATTATAAACAAGGCTTCAAGCTGGTATCAGGACATAATAACTTGACCAAACTAACCCTGGACATAATAACCCGGTCACAATAACCCAAGAAAAAAATAACCCAAGGTCATAATAACCCATGGAGAGAAAAGCCCGTGGTCAAAATAACCCATGGACTAAATAACCCATGGTTATTTATAATTTTTTTTTTCCTTTCTCTATATTCTTACGGGGATATTCTATCCATGGGTTATTCTGACTGTGGGTTATTTTGGCTTGGGTTATTATAACCCTAGGTTAATTTGGCTTGGGTTATTATAACCCTAGGTTATTTTGTCCTTGGGTTATTGTGATCGGGTTATTCTATCTAGGGTTATTTTGGCCGGGTTATTATGTCCTATAACCAGGAAGAATCATTCCACAAAAAAACCCACAAATAGATATTAACACAACATACAAGCCCATATAATAGAGAACATACGCTAAAAAATGAAGGCAAGGCATTTTCACAATAGAAATAGAGTTAAAGAGAGGTGAAAAATAAACAAAATAAACATTTTTGAATCATGGTGTGGTAGATATAAAACCAATTCATTTAATATTCAACCTACCCTACAATTGACAACAAACAATCCCCAAAGCAATTAAGGTGGTAGAAGGTCACCTAGGAAGAACAATGTTCCTAAAAGGCAATATACATCTTTAGGGGAATATCTTGAATTTGCATTGAATAAATTATTTCAAGCTAAACTTATCACCCTACCAAAAGTAAGAAATCAAGAACTAGAAAATAAACCTCCATAGTACAAAGAAAATAGATATTGTGAGTACTATAGGATCAAGGGACATAAGACTTGTGATTTTTATAAATTGAAAAGTCTTATCCAAGATCTTATAGATCAAGGTGATGTTGGCATAGAAAATATACATTCAACTAATGAAGCAATAAAAAGATAAAGAAACACACACAATCTTTAGTTCTACTAACCTTTATGAGATTATGTGAAGCTTAGAGCTTGGCACATGCTAGGAGGGAAGAAAAATTCCATAACTAACCCCACAAATAGATATTAATACAACATACAAGCCCATATAATAGAGAACATACACTCAAAAATGAAGGCAAGGAATTTTCACAATAGAAATAGAGTTAAAGAGAGTTAAAAATAGAACAGGTACCTGTTTTAAAATGGGAACCCATTTTAAAAATAAAATGGGCACCCTCTTTAAAAATAGAATGGGTACCCATTTTAAAAATAGAACGGGTACCCATTTTAAATTGGATACCATTCTAAAAAAATTCTAAGAAAGAGGAAAACATGGAAATGAGAAGGTACCCTATATCCTTAACCCTTAAACCCTCTGCCCTCTACCCTAAACCCTTAAACCCTCTACTCTTAACCATATACCCCCCTCTCTCTCTCAACCCACACCATCTACCCTTAAACTATAAATCATAATCCCTAATCCCTAAACCCTCTACCCTTAACCCTTAATATGTAAACCCTAAACCTAAACCCTCTACTTGAGAGAGAGAGGGAGAGGTGGTGGGAGGGAGATACTTGAGAGAGAGGGAGAGGGAGAGAGATAGAGGGAGTGAGAGAGGGAGGGAGTGATTGTGAGAGGGAGAGGGGGTAGGAGGGGGATACTTGAAAAAGAGAGAGAGGGAGAGGGGGTAGGACATAGATAATTGAGAGAGAGAGAGAGGGAGAGGTGGTGGGAGGGAGATACCTGATAGAGAGAGAGGGAGGGATGGATAGGGGGTGGGAGGGAGAAACCTAAGAGAGAGGGAGAGGGAGAGAGGGTGGGAGGGAGACACCTGAGAGAGAAGGAGAGGGAGACAAAGTGGGAGAGAGGGGGTGGGAGGGAGAGACCTAAGAGAGTAGGAGAGAGAGGAAGTGGGAGATAGAGGGATGGGAGAGATACAAGGAGTGAGAGAGAGAGAGAGAGACTTGAGAGATGGAGAGGGAGTACTTAAGATAGAGGTATGTGAGAGAGATGGAGGGAGTGAGAGAGATAGAGAGAGAGGGAGTGTGGGGAGATACCTGAGAGAGAGGGAGAGAGAGAGTGGGAGGGGGTGGGAGGGAGATACCTAAGAGAGAGGGAGAGAGGGAGAGAGATAGAGGGATTGAGAGGGAGAGAGGGTGTGGGAAAGAGATAAAGGGATTGAGTGAGAGAGACAAAGAGAGACCTGATAGAGGGAGAGGGTAGGAGGGAGAGACTTGAGAGAGATAAGGAGGGAGAGGGGGTGGGAGGGAGAGACTTGAGAGAGAGAGTGGGAGAGAGATAGAGGGCGTGAAAGAGAGAGACTTAAGAGAGGGAGAGGTGGTGGGAGGAAGATACTTGAGGAAGAGGTAGAGGTAGAGGGAGATAGATAGAGGGAGTGAGAGAGGGAGGGAGTGGAAGAGAGATAGAGGGAGTGACTGTGAGAGTGAGAGGGGCTAGGAGGGGGAAACTTGACAAAGAGAGAGAGGGAGAGGGGGTGGGAGGGAGAGACTTGAGACATAGGGAGAGAGACAAAGTGGGAGAGAGATAGAGGGAGTGGGAGAGAGAGGGAGAGGGGCTGAGAGAGAGAGAGAGAGAGAGAGAGAGAGAGAGAGAGAGAGAGAGAGAGAGAATTCAGAGGGATAAAGAGTTATCCAGTTAGGGTAACGAGTTAGAGAGTGTATGAAAGGTAAAACCTCAACTATCCATCTATGATCATAAACTGTGCACTCTAAGCATTATCAAAGTTGTTGACCAAAGAGAGGGGAAATTTAGGTTTTGTTCAAAGTAGGTCATTTGGTGAGCACCAAATGACCCGCTTTGGATGTGTTAGTTGAAAAGATTTGCTAAATTTCCTCATATTTCCGTCCATGCTCCCCATCTCATTTGCACGTCTTTTAATGCAAGTTTATAAAAAAACTGTGATAGCGTTAAACTCTCTCTTAGCTATATAAATATATAATTCTTTTTTCATTTTGATTTAGTTAAGGTTTTGATCCATGGATTCTATTGTAAACGCCTCCGTTTTGGTCCAAAACCAACATGTGCTAGTTTTAGGATAGATTTTTACTCATTCATCGAAACATGAAAAAAATTATTTTTTTTGAAACTAGACTCCATTCTACACATGATGAAAAAAATATCAATTTTCAATTAGTTTTCAAGAAATTTAGGGGGGAGAACGCTCAAATTTTAGTTTTTCAGGATGTGTCCACTTTGAAAATTCATAAAATATTATATATTCATTAAAAAAATTATTTGAAAGAATGAGGATAAACTACATGGTGTTAGCTAATTTCTCACCATTGGGATTTTTGAAACTCTAAAAAAAAGTTAATATAAAAGGGGGGATACCTCAGGCGCTATGCTATTTTTTTTTATATAAACAAGACCTATTTTGGGCCCCCCCTTTTTGCGACCCTTAATCTTCATTAATTTCAAAAAATAATAGTAGCTTAGAAACTAGACTCAGAGCACTTCAACTTTTGTTCTTGCTACATCTTGAAATTTTTAGCATAACTATCTTCATTTTCTTGTGCAAATCAGATTTTGCTGATTTCAGAAAAAAAAAGTGGCATCTCAAGAGCCAAAATTATGTCACAGATCCATGCACTTACCTGCACGTCCTAAAATGTTACATATCTAATGTGCCTCTTTCTTAGAAGCTTAGGAGCTCAATATACTGAGTGGTTTTCACATTTACCTTGTGGGATCAAGACCTTTTAAGAATTGATAGACAAATTCATTACACTTTTTAGATAATATTGAGTGTGAAATCTCCATAACTAATTTATGTAATACAAAAAAATGAGGGATAATCCTTTGTGTCCTTTTTGAAAATATGGATAAACATGAGGAAATTCCTTTATCTTATTCCTAAAAAGCAACTCATTCACATTTTCACCTGGGCAAATTCTAAACAATAAATTGTCTTTCCACCTAAGAATTCAATGTGCTAGCACCTTTGATGAGATAATTGAAAATGGAATGGAAATTGAAAGAGATATAATTAGTGAGGGTCTTGTGAAAAATTCTAAAGATCATAAGGATAACCCTTCAACATCTAAAGACAAACCTAGGATTTTGGGCCAAAAACAAAAGCATTATTGAATCCTAGTGTGGTAGATATGAAACCAATTCATTTTATATTCAACCTACCCTATAATTGATGAAAACAAATCCTCAAATAAATTAAGGTGGTATAAGGTCACCTAGGAAGAACAATGTTCCTAAAATTCAATATACATATTTAGGGGAATCTCTTGAACTTGCATTGAAAAAATTAATTCAAGCTAAACTTATCACCCTACCAAAAGTAAGAAATCAAGAACTAGCAAATAAACCTCCATAGTACAAATAAAATAGTTATTTTGAGTAATATAGGATCAAGGGAAATAATACTTATGATTGTTATAAATTGAAAATTATTATCCAAGATCTTATAGATCAAGGTGATATTGGCATAGAAAATACACCTTCAACTAATGAAGCAATAAAAAGATAAAGAAACTCACATAATCTTTAGTTCTACCGACCTTTATGAGATTATGTGAAGGTTAGATCTTGACATGTGCTAGTAGGGAAGAACCATTCCACAACTAACCCAACAAATAGATATTAACACAACATAAAAGCCCATATAATAGAGAACATACAATCAAAAAATAAGGCAAGGCATTTTCACAATAGAAATAGAGTTAAAGAGGTGAAAAATAGACAACAAAAACATTATTGAATCATGGTGTGGTAGATATAAAACCAATTCATTTAATATTCAACCTACCCTACAATTGACAAAAAACAATCCTAAAAGCAATTAAGGTGGTATAAGGTCACCTAGGAAGAACAATGTTCCTAAAAGGCAATATACATCTTTAGGAGAATCTCTTGAATCTGCATTGAAAAATTAGTTCAAGCTAAACTTATCACCCTACCAAAAGTAAGAAATCAAGAACTAGCAAATGAACCTCCATAGTATAAAGAAAATAGATATTGTGAGTACTATAGGACCAAGGGACATGAGACTTATATGATTGTTATAAATTGAAAATTCTTATCCAAGATCTTATAGATCAAGGTGATGTTGGCATAGAAAATACACCTTCAACTAATGAAGCAATAAAAAGATAAAGAAACTCACACAATCTTTAGTTCTACTGACCTTTATGAGATTATGTGAAGGTTAGAGCTTGACATGTGCTAGAAGGGAAGAGCCATTCCACAACTAACCCCACAAATAGATATTAACACAACATACAAGCCCATATAATAGATAAAATACACTAAAAAATGAAGGCAAGGAATTTTCACAATAGAAGTAGAGTTAAAGAGAGTTAAAAAAAAATGGGTACCTGTTTTAAAATGGGAACCCGTTTTAAAAATAGAATGGGTACCCATTTTAAAGCAGGTACCATTCTAAAAAAATTCTAAGAAAGTGGAACATTAGATATGTAACATTTTAGAACACCTTAAGACAAGCAAAGTAAAATTCCCTTATGTGTTCTCTTGGATCACCTCTTCCTTTGTATTTGTCAAATCTTGGCATTTGAAAGTTTTGAGGGAAGGGTATCATGTTTGAAGACTTGTCAAAGGGAAAGGGACATATATCTTCCATTGTATAAATATTCTTAGTGTTAAATTTTCTCATTTCCATGTTTTCTATCTTTTGTTGTAACTCTTGCATTTGTTGAGGAAATTTATTTGTAGATGTTGATGGAGGTACCCTTATATGAATGCAATATTATTGTTGATGTTGATTTAAGGGAATGTAATTTTGTTGTGGTTGACTTGTTTGGATGTATTATTGTTGGGGTTGACTTGGTTGAATGTATTATTTCTAGGGTTGACTTGGTGGAATGTATTAGTGCTAGTGTGAACTAGGTGGAATGGGAAAATTTTGCATGTTTAAGGTACCCATGTTTTAGTGAGACCTAATAAATATAGGCGATTTTGGGGGTGCGAATTGATTTTGATGCATCTCTTGATATGTTTTCCATTAAAATTTTGATGCATTGGGTGGGGGTGGTGGTGAGTATTTGAAAGTAGAAACTACCTTCTCCCTTAATGTTTGCATTGGGTTTTCTTGACATGTTTCTAGACCACTTTTTGGATTAGTGAGATCTAAATCCTAGATAAGATAAGAATGTATTTTAGCACATTTTTGAACCAACAATTAGAGATATTGATCAAGATTTTTCTCCAATATCAGTTCCAAAAATCTCATTTCCCTAAGGTCTTACTCAAATTCTTGAAGATCTTTGGATGAAGGGTCTCAACCATTGTCATTATAAGCGACCCTTAAAGGCTCACATAAGGGAAGGGTGAGTTTGAAGAAACTCCTTGCTCATGTTGACCAATGCTTGTTGGAATGTTTGATTCTTCTTTATGGGATTCCATGTGTTTTTCTTATAGTGAGATCTTGTAATTGACCTATGCAATATAAGACCTTATATAAAATAATATTTTTTACCAAAATTTTAATGCTTGTTTCCTAAAACCAAAATATATGAAAGTAAAGTTGGATCTCCCAATGATAATTTAATATTAATAGATAAATTGATAGATCTCACTTGAACTGGTCTTATGAGTCCAAGCAAGATGATAGTGATTGATATTGATAAATTCCACTTAAACTATATTTGTGAGTCCAAGCCAACTTACTAAATATTGGAGATCCTTAACTCAAGAGTACCCTTGTGACTCTCAAGATGGAATATCCATAAATGCTATGATATGATTAAAAAGATTAGAGATCCAATTTGAACTTTGATAATGATATGGAAAAGGTACCAAAAATGTTCTCCACTCCTCAAATAATATCAAGGAGGATAAGACAATGACAATAAAAGATCTTGTTTTTTTGCTCTACTTATTTGATAATTCGATATTTTATCTTTTTTTTTTCATTCATTATGGAATATTTTGATTTGTTAATGATTTTGAGCTTTTTCAATTTGTTCAAAGATTAGAATCACACAAAGATATAATGAGAAATATAATTTCCTAGGATCAATTTTGAATGGATATCTCCCCTTCATTTTCAAATGGAGATGGAGATTAAAACAATCAAACACACAAGACACATTAACAAGCCTACTTGAGTGGGTATTGCTAGATTTGTGAATAAAATGAGACACAGGATCAAACAATGAGAAAAACACCTTCCACCAAAGAGATTTGCAAAATAAAGATTTGTTATGAACCTCAAAATTAAAATACTTACATAATTAATAATACAAGAGAGAATGAATTCTTTATAAGAGCAACCCTAATGATAAAGGGATTAGATCATGAAAAGTGCCAACATATTGTGTGATGAGAAAAAGTGATCTAATATTATCTCTTTAGTTAACATAAATAAAGAATTGAGTTTTAAACCAATGAATAAATCCTAAGTTTAGCTTAAGTGCATGAGAATTAGAATAATAACTAATTAAAGATTGATTAATTATTATCTAGTACGTGATAACTCTAACACCCCCATCAAGTGTAACTTAGGGAGTAGCTAAACAAATTCTAAAATCAATGCATAAAAAGAAAATAAAGCATGAATAGGTCCCAACAACTTAAGCCTGATGAGGCACCCATGTACAACTAAAGATCTTTGAAAAGTGGAGAAATGGAGAAAACCTCATGGGAAAAACTCCACTCCAAAAAGAGATGAAATCATGCATGAAAAAAACATGAAGGAAGGCCTCATGAAGAACCCCAATGAAAAATTCCTTCATCCCAAGCATTGATCACAATTGAAGATATCAAGATGATGCCAAAGGTTTCATGAAGATGTCTGCAACCTTCTTCTTTGTAGGCATGTACTCCAAGGTGAGAAAACCATCCTGAATCAAGTATCGTATGAAGTGCATGTGGATCTCTGTGTGCTTAGTACACTGATGCTCTACTAGATTGTGAGAAATGTGAATGGCACTTTGATTATCACACCAAAAAATAGTGGGACTACTAGGAGGAAAACCAAACTTAGTCAATGATCGCCAAAGCCACAAAACCTCCTAGTTGGCCAAAAGTGCTACACGATAGTCATCCTCTATGGATGATAACACAATAGAAGATTTATTCTTGTAAGACCATGTAATGGGGATATAATCAAGGTAGAAAAGAAACCCAAAAGTGGACTTCCTATCATTGACATCACAAACCCAATCTGAGTTAGTGAAGTTAATAATATGAGGATCTCTTGATGTATAGTGAATACCATAATGTGAGGTGCCCTGAATATATCTCAATATTTGTTTGGAAGCTTTCCAATGACTCTCATGTAGATCATGTGAGAATTGAGTGACAAGACCAACTACAAACAAAAGATTAGGACGTGAATGTGTTAGGTACAAAATACTGCCAACCAACTGCTTGTATGATGTAGCATCTATTGAAGGAGTAGTACAAGTGGAAGACAATACAACACCTATGTAGAATGGCATGGGGGTAGGCTTAAAATCAAGCATGCCAAATCTCTGAGGCATTTCAAGAGTATACTTTTACTAGAATATGGAAATCCCATCCAAAGACTATATAACCTGTAAACTAAGAAAGTAGTGCAAAAGGCCGAGATTTGTCATCTCAAACTGCTCTTTCAAAGCTTGCTGAACTTTTTGGATCATGGAGGATTAACCACCTGTGAGGATCAAATCATCCAAATATAACACAAGGATCAAAATATTACCCTCCTATCTCTGAATGTACACTGTGGGATAAGATTGACATCATGTAAAGCAAAAAGAAAGTAGAAAAGTGTCCATCTTCTCATACCAAGCCCATCGGGCCTATTTGAGACCATATATTGAACAAAAAATTATACAAACTAGTGAAGGGTCTTCAATAAAACCATGTGGCTACTCCATATAAATCTCATCATGAAGATCACCATGAAGGAAGGCACTCTTCACATTCATATTAAATACTAACCATCCCTATGAATCTACAAAGGAAAGTACAAGGTGAATAGAATTCATCTTGGCAATAGGGGAAAAGGTCTTAGAATAATCAATACCTTCGACCTGAGAGAAATGATTTGAAACAAGACACGAGCCTTATAATTATCAATTTAGAACCATTAGTAGCATATTTGGTATGGTACACCAACTTGCACCAAACCAACTTTCTTCCCTTAGAAAGAAAAATATGATTCTTCATTAAAGAAGAATACTCATCTACCATAGCACTATTTCACTGAATACCAACCACCTCTGAATTTTTTTGAGGATCATCCAAAATCTAGTATGAATCAAAAGACTAACAAATAATGTTTATGCATGAGTGTTATGGGAGTTTGAAGGATCACCTACCAAATGTCTAGCTACATCAATAGTATTGCGGGCCCACTTGGGTAAAGGTTGAATATCTAGAGGTGGTAGGATAGCTAGAGCATCATCCTCGTCCTCAAGAGATGAGTAATCCTCAATATATGAGAAGTGAGTAGTAGGTGATGAGGGAGAAAATGGGGATGGAGAATCCATCAAAGGAAATTTCTCACCAAACTAGACATCTCATCTAAACAAGACATCTCTAGAATCAGGATCCAACAACTTGTATGCCTTAACATCCCCATATTAGAAAAAAAATGAGTGGTTGACTCTTCCTCTCCATGAATTTCCATTGAGCTTTAGGAATGAATGCCCAAGCCTCACTACCAAAGACTTGAATGAAGATACATCAGTCTTGACATGAAGCCAAGCCTTCTCAGGAGTCATATGTCACAATGCCTTGTGAGGCATATGCTTCTGAATATAATTGGCACAATTAACTGCCTCAACCCAAAATGAAGAATGCATATCTCATGACTGAATCATGTAATTTTCTATCTAACATAAAGTTATGTTATTTTGGTCAACAACACCATTTTTTTGAGGGGTGTATGGAACTGTAAGTTGATGCTACAAACCATGTCCACTATAAAAGTACTTGAAAGTTTGATTAACATACCCCCCCATTATCTGTTGATATCCATCTAATAGAAAGACCAGATTTCTTCTCCATAAATTCCTTAAATATCTTAAAAGAATCAAGGCATCACTCTTGTACTTAAGAAAGTACACCCATGTACTCCTAAAGAAGTCATCAATAAATATGAGTGCATATTTGGCCCTTGAAAATGAAGAAGTCAAAAATGACATGAGGTCACTATGAACCAACTATAAAGGTACCTTGTGTTGATGGGTATTTTTATGCACTTCTCAACACAGGTAATGCATGAGTGCACTACCTCTCTTGAAATGAAATATCCAACAAGTTGCTGAAATTACCCCAAGGTCTCTTGGGTGTCAGTTATTGACTTGCATAGGATACCTCAGTTGATGTTTGATGTGATCACAAGGTGAGATTATGAAAGTTTAGCTGGAAGGAAGGTCAATCTGCAAATGGAGTTTTAAAGATGGAAAGTTGTTGTACATTTTCTACAGGTTCAAACAACATTTTTGAATACCATTTCTAACTTAAGATTTGGCTTTACAATGTGCAATGAACCTTAGCTCAAGTTACTTGTTAAAAAAAGGAAAAGGGCAAGGAAGAAAGTAAGTTCCTGGATCTGCAACTACTAATGAATAGTGATCATGGAGGTCTTTGTTGTGGACAACTTCCTAAATATAGAATCTCACTTAACCATAAATTTCACAGTGTCATGAAATTTATGTTATCTTCTAAGGACTGCAAATTTTTTACCACTCATTTACCACATACATGCATGAAAAAAGATAAAGATTTAAAGGTAGCTCTGAATTAGAGTCTAGACTAACTTTACACAACCATCTACCAATAACAAATAGAAAAAAGTATGGACAAGAAAGGCATCTAAGCAAAAAAAATATTCACAACCATAGAACAACATATCTAAATCTACTGAAGTTAATTGAAAGGAAATTGAAAAAATAAAGTAAATTCAACTAGATCATCTAACTAAGAGAGAAGAATCATGAAACATGAGAAGAAACTTAGAAATGCACCAAAGTCAATGTATTTCTATTACAATTTCTTCAGCATGTCTTTACAACAACTCAACTATTTTCAAAATGAGAGGAGGAGAACCCTATTTATATTGTCCAAAAGGAAAAAAATTTGGCCAAGATTTGATCTCATTGTGTGGCCAATATTCAATTACATTAGGGTTTCACCTACCCCCAAAATATATTACATTTTAAAATACACTTTTGTCCATATCCCTATTTTGGCCTCTAGTGACAAAACTGTAGCATTTTGTCTTTTGTTGATTGCTCTTTGTTGTAGCTATTCTAGAAGTAATTATTTTCCATCAATAGGGTTGCCCTCTTGATTCTTCAAGGTTGCATATTCCATGAACTTTAGAATCATTGGCTGGACCTTATCGACCTCTATGATGTCTGATCTCAGCACTTGGTAGCTCCACTCCTTGGAATTTCCAACAAGCTTCTCCCAATCTTCATCATACTTGACGATGTGATCTTTGAACAACTCAGACTAGGTGAAGGATCAAGAAACAAAACTCATGAAATTAGTAGTTATCTCACCCGAAATTCCATCTTCCATCCTCTTCTAGAAGTGAGACTTTACTTTTCCTGCATCGATCTAGACAATGGGTATATCGTACCTTGTCATTGGTTTCAAATACCGGCTGCAATCTGACCAAACCTCCTTATCCCAGTCGATATCTGAGTTTACCTTTTTAAGTAATTGCTCCAACCTTTCCTTCCTATTATCGTAGTCTCTCTTCCAAATATCCATCAGCCAGTGATCATCTTCTTTAAATGCGAATTCCTTCTCCCAGATCTCGCTTGACAGCTTGAGGATAGCCTCAATCTTTGGGTAGGCAGACTCATACTTCATTGGGAAGTTATCACAAATTTTCCCCGTACCCTAAGAGACTCTCGTATATCCAGGAATTTGTTCACTGTCTATACAACATGATTGATGCTCACATTTCTAATGTCCAAGACCTACCATAAACCAATTTTCCATAGTCTTGTCCAAGTTTTTTCTCTTTTCTAGCTTATTAATCTGCTCTTTTGATAGAAACTATGGTAGGGCCAAGGATGTTGTAGGTTGTTCCTTTGTGGATGAGCACTACTGGATGTAGGCTATCAAATCGGCCACCTGTGCCTTAAGCTCTTCTTTGGAAACCTTGTCTTGTTGGATGAGATGCACCATCGAAGCAATAGATTCCTAAAGGTGGTCTAACTTTTTCTCCCTAGTGGTGACTCCCAAGTCAATGGTGGAGATATTGTAACTTATTCCTTGTTCTCCCACCACTGGTGTAGCTACTTGGACTATCCTGGATCCAAAGTCATTCATCATTAATTTTGATCTTATTTTGGGCCTTTTCTCCTTCTTGGTGCTGATTTGGGCTTGGGCCAATATAGCCTCTAGCCTTTCTTTACAGTTCTTAGGAGCATGAAATTTTTTTTCGAGTTTCTTTTCGAGTGAGTCAGGCATCGAGGACTTTCCTTTAGGTGACTCCTGCCTATCTTCTTTATCATCTTTTCTGATTTCAATGGCCTTATCATCGAAAGCTTCTTTCTTTTTCCTTGCATCCTCCTTCTCCTCATTGGAGTCTTGTATAAACACTATGCATTTGATAGGGGATTTAGCGGGCAAGCGTTCATTGGGGTTGCCTTCCCCTTCAGCATCCTTTTCTTCTTTTTCCTCCTCATGCTCATGTTTCTCGGGCTGCTCAATCTCTTGATCCTTATGAGTGAATACCTATTCATTATGTCTAGGGGCATGATCATGCTCTCCCACTAGAAACTTATCACCTTTTGTTTATGTGGCAGTGACCCTCTCCTTAATAATAGGCTACTTCTCAACCTCTTTATCTTCAATATCCTTGACTTTCTCAACCATCTCCATATCAAGCTTGGGATCGATGGTCTCCTGAATAATCATTTTGTCTAGACTCTCACCATCATCACTAGAGGATTCATAGGAAACTTCATTAATTATTCTATGCTCATATATTGGAGGTTCATGGTAGTCATTCACCTCTTCCTCTAACCTTTTTGCTGCCTCCAATTTCTCAAAAATTTGCATCATGGCTTCCATATTAGGTAGCTTAGTAGGGGGAGGAGGAATCAAGATACTGGTCATTGCTTCAGCCATGGTAGCCTTCACTGTTGGGTTTGAAAACATTGCCGAAAGCTTGGATGCCACATTTTGCATATATTTCATGAAAGACTTTGGAAGGACAAGGGTAGGCATTGTAGTGGCAGCAGTAGCAGTTGGAAGAGAAATATATGGAGACATGGAGGATGCGGAAATTAGTGAGGTAGTGGTGAAGGATGAATCCACCGATATGACCTGCACGATGGGAGAAGTAGAAGCAAGGTGGACATAGATATCCACCACCAGCAGAGATGAAGCAACTACTCCATGTGGGATTAGTGGGGTAGTGGCAATGGCAGTAGTAGCAACAAATGAGATAGGCAAAGATCGTGGCCGATCTCTCTCCATGTCTTCTCCCTCACAGAGTGGATCTCCTTGAATTACTAGAATCTCGGTGGCACTGTCTGATTTCTTGTGTCTCTTGGAAGACTCACCTTCTAAGGCTTTTCTTGCATACACCTTAGGATCAGATTGCTGCTCATCAGTCTCCCTTCTCTTTCTTAGATGAACATATGGAGGGGATTTTGATGTTTCTCCGGTTGATGTAGCAACTTCCCCACCATCAGAATCACCTAGCTTACTTTCAAGCCCCTTAAAGGTCAGGACGACCCCCTATTGTTTCAATCAAGCAACTTGCCCATCAATCCATGCTTTTGTTCGAGCCTCAATAGGCTTGATGAGAATTTCAAGGTCATCAACCTATTGCTCATCCCAATCAATCATTGGCAGTGGTAGATTGGCAACAATGTTGTACCTAGGGTCTATCACAGTGCTTTCCTCTTCCTCCAATTGATCAGGTATTGGGAACAAGTTCACCATTTTTACAAATTATGTGGTCATCCGCATATAGTGCCTTAGTCGCACCTCGAAATCATCTTTACAATATGCCCAGAAATCTTTGACATTATGGAGGTGGCCATACTCTTGTTCAATTGTCTTTTTTAGATGGGCATATGGATCCATCCGTGGTCTGGCCGTATGGGATTTGAGATGGTATTTGGCTAATTACTTCTTTGAATTATTTTCACACTAGGAAGTATGAAGCTCATACATCCCCTAGCCAAGTGTAAGGGGATAAGGGATCCCCGCTAGATGCTTGTTGCTTAGGATGGCGTGAATGTGCTGCAGCTACCTAGAGAGTTCTAACAATATCATCTGATCATTAGGGTACTGAGGTAACTTGTTTGGTTTATCTGAGAATCCCTGGGCTCAGATGTAGGTGAAGTTTAGGTATTGGATAAACAAGAAGGCATATTGCTTGAGAAAAAGCCTAAGCACTATGGGAAACTCTTCTCTCAAAATCACCCTCGAGTAGCCTAATGATATAAGCAATGAATGCATCGTTCACCCTAAAATAATCTTTCTTGAAGTTCTTGAATTGTAGCTGGGGGTACCTATCATAAGCCTTGAGTTCTCTATTAGACTCTTCATTCAGAGCTCTGAATAACCCATTGTAGTGCCTCCAATAAGCTAATGAATATACTAGGTAAGAGGTCATAAAGAATCTAGAGGTCTTCTTGACATTCATGAATTACTCTTGAAAGTAGTCATTAATTATTCCTCTCGAATAGAAGGTGGTGTCCTTCCCACAAAGGATTTGCTCAACGAAATAGACCATCCATTATTGAAAAAAAGCTGCACTAGGGAGGCCAATTACTCTGCTTAGCATGGTGACTAAATCATGGTAGTCCTCGAAGAATTCACTATGAAAGAGTTCTTGAGGAAACTTTGCAGCATTGCCCCATTTGTCCTTTGGCCAATACTGGTTTATGAGTTTCTTGGATCTTATGGGGTCTTCATCCCACATTTCTTTGCACTCCTTGATAGTAGGCAACTCCATCTTTGCAAAGACAAGAATATGAAAGGTTTTTGTTATCCCTTTTGATGACGTGTCAACCAAAATGTTCCCATCTTTGTCAACAATAGTTCATGTTTCCAACTGATACGCCCCCCTGCAGGCCATTGCCAACTTGGGGGTGATCAAAGTGGGAGGAAAACCTGCGGATTTAGCTATTCTGCTACTCTTGATCAATTTTTCATTCTCCGTTCTAGGGTTGACCTTGACCCTTTGTATAAACTCATCAATGTTAACATGCCTGATATTGGTGTTAGAGATATCTTTCCACTTGGTTGTGATTTTGGAGTGCAATGGTGCCCCTTGGAGCTGATATTTCTTTTGATCCTTATCTTTCTTGCCCTAAGGTGCCTTGACAACTCTTTTCCCTTTGTCCTTCTCTATAGCTGCTCTAGAAGTTCCTATAGCTGATTCCATATATTCTGCACATGGAGGCAAAGTGAGCATAGTTAAGCATGAAGACACAAATATTAGCTAAAATCCCTGCAACCATTGTTGGATTGAATAGTTAATCATTTAAAAATCTAACACTTAGTCAAATTTGTCATTGCTAGTTCACTGGAGGGAATTTGGATGGTCTGGGCCCTAGAGACCAGACTTCCCCTATCAAAATGTTATTGTAAAGGGCAAACATAGCAGGGAGAACCAGATGATTTCTCCCGACCTTGGATTTGAATTTTTTGAAGTGCTCAAGTGGGAGAAGGTCAAATTTCAACATGTGGGTCATTGTTCATTTTTAGATTGGAAGTCATTTAGGTCACCATTAGGGCACCCAGAGTCAAATTGAGGGAAGTTAGTCAAGGGTTAGCCGTTTGAAACAACTTTGGAGAAATGACATTCCAGAGGTGGAGTTCTAGAGTTCAGAACCTGGGAGGTAGAAGGACGTGAGACAAAGCCCTGTATCATTTTCGGTCATTTGAGTGCTCAGGCCACAAAGGCCAGGATGTCGTTGAAGGATAGCCATGTGAAACGGTGAAGTAGGGACGAAACTCTGGAACTCGCGGCCTGGTGGACTGGACCCAATGAGAAGTCTCCCTCCTTACTTCATCCATTGAAACTTTGCAGAGATCAGAATGTCAGGGCCTGGAAGCCGGAAAAGAAACTTGGGTTCACTATTTAGGACGGCCGAGACGAGACAAAATCCCGATGGCAGAAGTCCGGTGGGTGGGGTTTGATGAAGACTGGGAACTTATATTTTCCTGATTTCTAGTGGAATTCATGAGCTCGGGGTCTAGGTGCCGAGAGGTAGTCCCTCGATAGCCGTTGGAAATGGTGAACTGGCAGCGGCAACCCATGGATGAAAGTACGGGGGCCAGGGATCGAGAGGCATTTGGACGCGCTCGTTTTCATCATAAGTTTTGCATCAATCGGTCGTCCGAGGTTCGAGGCCTAGAAATATGTAGAGAAAACATTGTTTTAGAACCGCAAAGGAGGGGTGGCGATCCAGAGGCAAAGTTATGGAGTCCGAAACCCACGAGGAGGTTTGTCACCGAGGTAAGTTTGTCAAATTTTGATTTTTAAAGGCCCAAGTAGTGGGGAGTCCCGGGCACGAAGGGCACTGTCGCCTAGTTTGAAGAACAACGACGATAAAAAAGGTTTTGCATTCAAATTCCTAGGTTTTTTTTTTTAAGGGATGTTTCAAAGATTTTAATTCATGGGTTTTGCAGTTCAATCCCTCTTCTATTAGATTCATTCAAATTTAGCCTTCTCTACTACTTAGGCATGAAATTACAAAAAACACGACAGGAGGTCGGATGGAAAAATTACCTCTTGAGCCCAATGAATATAGCTATTGAATTCTCAAAGAACAACGAAGGGACATCTTAGGTGTGAGGGTGGAAAAGGCTAGGGAGGCACTACACTTTTCTGTTGTTCCCAACATATGAAAATGACATGTTAGAGCCAATATTTATAATCTTAAGTTCAATTAATGCCCTTTAATAATTGAAGGTACAACGGTCGATGAGGTTGGTGCATTCTAAATTTAGGATGGCGATGGGAGGACCAAAACCCAAGGGCCAGAGCACTTCTTAACATAAGAAAGGTCGGGTTCTTAATGGGAATGAGATCGGACTTGGGAACAGAATAGGATCTAAACCTAGAACCAACTAACGGTCCCAAGTTCGTCCCCCACTCCGGTTCCGCCAGTTTATTACTAACATAAAGTGAGTCATCAGGAAGATTCAAACACATTAGAACAAGATCCCCCAAACACAACAACATGACCAAAAAAAATGAAAGGCGGCAAAAGAAAGCAAAGAAAGACGGAACCGAGGCCAAAACCAAACCCAAACAAGACACGAAGTGAGAACACAACATAAAGGAAAAAAGTGGGATTGGAGGTAGAACCAACAAGAAGAGGAGGCAGAACCAGAATGGAAACTGAACCGAGAACTTTGTGAAGTTTCTAAGTTCAGTTTCATCGCACACCCCGAACCCGCAAAGCAAAGGAAACAAGGTCCTAGGAGGAACCAAAACAAGGTGGAGGCGAAGCCAGATGAAGGCGGAGCCAAAACCAGACGGAGGCAGAACCAGAACAAAAACTGAACCAAGAACTTTGTGAAGGTTCTAAGTTTAGTTTCATCTCGCACCCCGAACCCACAAAGCAAAGGAAACAAGGTCCTAGGAGGAAAATATAAAATCCTAAGACCCAGACAAAACACCAAGGACAAACAAAATACAAGGGGAACCCACTTCTTGAGAAGAAATCCTCAAGACTCCTTGATCACCTAGAACTCAAAATAGGGGCACGTGAAATGAGGCAGCAACAAAATGACCCGGCAAGGAAAAATAAGGAGAGGGTCCCCGTTCTGAATGGGGTGTGTGTGTTGAGGGCACAACACCTTGGAACATGTAGCTCTACCCATAGGAAAAGAATCCTGATGATGTTTTCCAAGAACACATCCTCGACAAACACGATTAGTACAGGAAATCTTAGGGAGCTCAAACACTAATGCCCATGTACTCATCCGCTGGAGATATCTATAATTGACATGGAAAACATGTTCATGCCACAACATGCTCACAATTTTTGCATGTGCTATAAAGGATGAACCTGAACAAACAAAACTCTCAAAACCATGAAATTGATATAAATGAGAAGAAGAATCAACACTCTTAGTGGTTATAATAATATTAGGACCATGAAGGTCACAGAGAACTACATCATGTGTGGTAAAATCAACTATCCTACCTGTACTAGATTAAAAAAATTGATATATTGAAAGAAGGTTAGTGGAGATATCAGGAACTATAAGTACCTCTTGAAGAAAACCACCCTCAAGTGCGACAATGCCTGGGCCCAAAATTGAAAGTTTCATAGAATCCCCAACTACAATTTGAGTAGTCCTACAATCTAAAAGGGATGAGATCAAATCCCAAGAATGTGTCATGTAATGTTTCACACTGGAATCAATTATCCATGGAGGTGAAAAAGGTGAGGCCTGTGCAAAAAGAGAATGACCTTTACCTATAGATGCAGAAGAATATTTAGGGGTGGAGATGCTATGTTGTTGCATGGATTCCTCCAAAGCCTCTAATCTCTTCCAAAATTGATTGAATGGATGTCCATCCTTACCATAAAAACTACAATATTCACCTAGTTTCTTCTTCATCTTAGAGGAAGACTCACCAGACTTAGAAGTTTTATCATACCAAAGAGTGGCTTGAGGTTTCTATTCTAACTTTTGAGATGTTTTGGAGGAACGCTCACTACTTAATGAAGAATCTGGCTTAGGATTCTATTTCTTCTTGTCTTTCCCTTTGCATTTTTGTGCTACCAATTCTTGGGTTTTGAAACCAGAAAGGGATTCAAACTAAACCAACTTTTCTTATTCATGAGTCAATGGTGCAGGAGCACCCCATAGTTCATCTAGGAAAGTTGTCTAGAAGGTTATGCATTGGCAATTTGTTTAGGCCAAATATAGCAATCTCTTCCTATTTCTTTGAGTTTGTGCCTTAGAGGCATTTGAGATCATGTATGGTGTTGCTAAAGGTCATGTTGACCATTTGGTAGGTTGAGGTTTGGCTACAAGGATGGTTTAAGACCTTTATAGACCTTCCTAGGTGTTAGAATCTCTAAAATTTTGCAAATAAGGCCTATTGGACACCACAAGTGGCCATGGAGTAGTTAGGACTGAGCTTAACTGAATTGGAGAACCTATATATGGAGTGCCTCGACCTGAAAGTAAGGTTGGAATATTTTACATTATTACAAATTCACTAATACAAGTGAAGACAGTGATAAGGTTGTGTAATTTTATGAGTTTTGTTTTGAATTTGTGTGGTCAGGAGTGATCATGGCACTGTGAGTTGATGTAGAATGTAGTGTAGTTGTATTTGAAGCTTTGTGTGACATTACTTGTTAGTGTGTTCAATTTTCCAGGTGTTGCTTAGTAGTTAGTTTGTTTCCTTTAGTTGCTGATCTGACAAACAGTCATTGAAGAATGGAGGTTTAGTTACTTTCCCACTGTACTTTGTGTACGAGCCCTTGGGAATTGTGACCAGGCTCCATGTCTATAAATAAGATAGGGTTAGGAGTGGTTAGGAGTCAGGGAATCACTATGGAAGTCTTCTCCTAGGCGAGGTTTTTAGTGCCTAGCTAGGAAAGACAAGAAGTGTAGAGCACTTGACTTGTAGGGGTGTCCATCTCCTGTAAATTCACGGTGTGGAGAGGGTAGGTGTATGCCTTGCCAAGGCTTAGCAATAAGGAAGAATCTCCATCAACCCATTTGGTGAGAGGAATCCTTAACAGTCTACAAAGAAGACAGGAAAAGACCCAAAATAACCTAAGTTCTTGGTCATTACCAGTTTGAGGAACTGTACGGGCAGTTGAAGGCTAGGACCACTACAATCTTCAAGTGATAGGCATGAAGAACAAGAACCCCAAAGGAAAATTCAGTGTTCTTTGGTAGACCTTGGAGTATTAGTGTGTTTCCTCAGAGATGGAGACCTAATTGGGCTTTTGGGCTAGTAGCCTTTTTAACCCTAGATGAGGGTTTGGTGGAAGCGATGAAAAGATGGAGTTTGGTGAACTTTCAAGAACCCTAGGAGGATGGTTTGAAGCTATTGGAAACATCTCCACACCCCTGCAAAGATAAAATTGAGTGTTGGGAATAGGTCAGCCTTTAGGGTAGATTAAGGGCTAAGGAGGAGTTGAAGCATTGCACCAAGGTTGGCTTGGTAGGTAGGAATTGACATGATAGCTGGGTTGGTAAGGTGAACCAAGGGAACCTAAGCAAGCAATAGGTCCTATAGGTTAAGGTGGTGGAGTGTGACACCATAAGGGTCTTCCAAATAAGATCCAGAGCATGGAACAATGATTGTTCCATCCAACCCTACCCTATCAGTCAAACACTCACAAAAAAGCTCAAAAGTAGGCATGGTAAATGCATCACCCAATGAATCTATAATAGAGTATAAAGTAAAAGATCGAAGACCTGAAATGAACCTCGAAGCTTAGATAGAATTAGGAAAATAAATTCTTTGTTAGTTTTATTCTTCCTGCAACCTTACAAAAGAGATATGAGTGACTTAAACCTATGCAAGAAGTCCTCACTAGAGGGGTAAGAATTAGGTACAAGTTAAAATCCATAAAACAGATTATAACCCAGAATCAATTGAAAGAGTTAGAAACATATATTGTAAATGCAAAAGCAATTGAAATAGCATAACAACGATACCAAGAGATTGATGTGAAATGCTCGAATGGAAAAATAGCATCAGATAACTATCTCCAATATCGAATGAAAATACAAGCTAGGTAGCATGCTTATATAGACTAGAGAGAGGGAAGAGGTGGCAACACCGACCAATGAGGAGCAACCATCTATCGGACTAAAGATAACAAAGTATCTTCCCAAGATAGATAATGGATGCTAATATGTAGGAAGGTGACACCTCATAATCCTCTCACCTAATTAAACATGCTTTATTAACCTAAGCAAGCTTAAATAAATGTGTAGGAAAAACCTTATAATAAGGAATAAAAAACCTACACTAACACCCCCCCTTAAGCATAGCTTAGGTGGGTACAGAGATGGGTCCCGACAAATCAAGCCTGATGAGGTACCCATGTACAATGAAATCCCCCCCCCCAAAAGAGAAGTAGGCCCCCCCCCACAAAAGAGAGTATGCCCCCCCCAGAATAGAGAGAGAAAGAAAGGAGCTAAGAAGCCCCCTAAAAGGAGGACACCTGCCGCACCCCAAGCAAAGCTCGCAAATGAATGAACTTGCTCTCAGTGAAGGGTTTGGTGAAGATGTCAGCTGTCTGATCTGATGTCGAACAATACTGAAGATCAAGAACCTGCTCATGAATCAACTCCCGAATGTAGTGCATGTGAATCTCAATGTGTTTGGTCCGCTGATGATGGACCGGATTGCGAGAGATCTGAATAGCACTCTGGTTGTCACAAAAGATGATTGTAGGCTTCCGAAAGGAAATGCCAAACTCAGTGAGAATGTGTTGAAGCCAAATGGCCTCAGTAGCAGCATTAACTGCTCCTCGATACTCAGCCTCTGTAGATGAAAGAGCAATAGCAAATTGCTTCTTGCTCGACCAAGAAATCGGACCAGAACCAAGAGAGAAGCAATACCCTGAAGTAGACTTGCGATCCTGAGAATCACCTGCCCAATCTGAATCTGTGTATCCCACTAAGTCAATATCCATGCCTGCTGCAAAATGAATCCCATAACTGTGAGTGCCTTGTACATAGTGAAGAATCCGCTTAGCTGCTATCCAATGCAGCTCATGTGGCTCTTGCATGAACCTGGAGACCAGACCCACTGCATAAGAAATATCAGGCCTCGTGTGAGTCAAGTATATGAGACTCCCAACCAATTGGCGATACAAGATAGCATCTACCAACTTAGGTGAAGCACAAGAAGCCTCAAGTTTGACCCCTGATAGAAATGGAGTTGGTGCAGGCTTACAATTAGCCATGCGAAATTGAGAGAGCATATCAAGAGCATACTTGGGCTGAGAAAGAAAGATACCAGCCAAAGACTGTGTAATCTCAATGCCCAAGAAATAGTGAAGAAGACCCAAGTCAGACATCAGAAAACGATCATGAAAGGCAGTTTTCACTGCCTTGATGGTGGATGAGGAACTCCCTTTAATCAGCAAGTCATCAACATAGAGAACAAGGAAAGTGAGAGTATCATCCTGCTACAAAATGTAGACATTCGGATTAGAAT
This sequence comes from Sequoiadendron giganteum, assembly GCA_007115665.2. NCBI lineage: Eukaryota > Viridiplantae > Streptophyta > Pinopsida > Cupressales > Cupressaceae > Sequoiadendron > Sequoiadendron giganteum. The sequence continues at coordinate 531,534,389 of CM021104.1, read as the reverse complement.
GGCACCGAGTGAACCTAACTGATAGAAGAAAGGAGTCCATCTTGGCATACCAGGCTCGTGGGGCTTGTTTAAGACCATAGAGAGACTTCCGAAGTCGGCAAAAAAGTGAAGGATCCTCGATGAACCCCTGTGGCTGCTCCATATATATCTCCTCCTGAAGGTCACCGTGAAGAAAGGCACTCTTCACATCCATCTGATGAATGTCCCAGCAATGGGCTGCAACAATGGCAAGGACAAGTCGGAATGAAGTCATCTTGGCAACCGGCGCAAAAGTCTCAAAGTAGTCAATCCTAGGAACTTGGGAGAATCCTTTTGCGACCAAGTGAGCCTTATGTTTTTCAACTGACCCATCTGCAGCAAATTTTGTTTGATAGACCCACTTGCATCGAACAAGTTTTCTTCCCTTAGGAAGTGGGACTAAATCCCAAGTATGGTTCCTTTCCAAGGAACTGAACTCTTCCTGCATAGCAGCATCCCACTCGGGGACACCAAAAGCTTCCCTAAAGAATTGTGGATCAAAAGCTGAAGCAAAGAAGAGATGAGGAGCCTGCTCGAACTGTGACCTTGTTCGTCTTGCATCTGAAGGATTACCAATCCAATCACCTGCTGACTCCAAAGTCTGACGAGCCCAAAGAGGCCCAGTGGCAGGAGAATTTGGAGGAGAATCATCATCCTCTGAATGATGACTAAGAGAGGAGGAAGATGAACCCTCATCATCACCATCTAAAGTGGAGGAAGAAGACTCCTCAGGAGGATTTTGATCCTCAGAAGAACTATCATCATGAAGTCGCAGTGTCTCCATGGGAATGAAGGATGGAGAAGTGGTAGAAGAAGTATCTTCCTCAAACTGAACACTCCTCTCAATGAAGAGCTCATGTGTGGTAGGGTGGAGTAGCCTATAGCCTTTGACACCATCTGGATAGCCAAAAAATTATGCAAGGCCTACTCTGCGGATCCATTGCCTTGCGTTTCTATGCTAGAATGTGGGCCCATGCAGGAGACCCAAACACTTGGAAGTGCTTGATTGTGGGTTTCCGACCGGTCCAAGCTTGAAAAGGAGTTACCCCCTTCACAGCTCGGTGAGGAACCCGGTTCTGGATATAACATGCACAGTTGATGGCCTCTGCCCAATACTGAGGTGCCAATGATTTGGAGTGGATCATGCAATTGGCCATTTCCTTCAATGACTGATTCTTTTGTTCTGCAACTCCATTTTGTTGTGGACTGTAGGGAACTGTGTGCTGAAGATTAATACCCTCTGAGGCACAAAACTGCTCAAACCTTTGGTTGACATATTCCCTGCCATTATCGGTGCGCAGAACCTTGACAACCTTCCCAGATTGTTTCTCTGCAAAAGCTTTAAATTCTTGAAAGGACTCAAAGACTTCAGACTTTTGTTTGAGAAAATATACAAAGGTGTATCGGGAAAGATCATCAATGAAGTTCAATACATATCTAGCTCTACTGAATGAAGGATGCTGAAATGGACCAGCCAAATCACTGTGTACTAACTCCAAGAGCTGTGTGGCTCTCCATGCTTTTCCTTTGTCAAATTTTTCTTCAGGATGCTTTCCAAGAATGCAACCTTGACAAACTCCATCAGAGAATTGAATAGAAGGCAACCCCGTAACCATGTCATACTGACTAAGCTGCTACAAGTAGCGGTAATTCAAGTGCCCAAACCGCTGATGCCACAAATGACTCACCTCATCTGAGTGAGTGAGCAATGCCAGTGAAGGAGAATCAGGAACAAAATGAGAAAATTGATAGAGCCGAGAATTGTTATCAACTTTTCCTATAGCAACTGTAGACCCATTGTGCAGATCACTAATAACCACAGAATCAAGTGTAAATTCAACTCTCTTGCCAGAACCTGTATGGGTAATCAGGTAGACAGATAGGAGATTAGTTGACAAAGAAGGCACACAAAGAACATCATGGAATGTCCCATCACCAACGTCAACAGACCCTCTCCCAAGAACTTTTTCTGGTGTATCATTACCCATAAGAATATCAGGCATAGAACAGGACTCCAAGGATGAGAAGCTTTCCTTTCTATTGGCCATATGGTGAGAAGCACCTGAGTCAATTACCCAAGAATTTGGTTGAGAAGCTCTTGCAACTAAGGCCTTGCCCTTTCCTTTCCCCTTACTCTTTTCTGTGTTCTTTGAAGACCCTTTTGATGAGACTTGTTTGACAGAATCAGGCACCTGGATATTGTTCTTCTCAAGAAGATGTGATAGGTGATCAATCTGTTTCTTCAAGCACTTATGTTCATCATGACCAAGTTTCTTGCAATAAGAACACTGAATTTTCTCCTTCTTAGGCTTGTCGCCTTTTGAAGAAGAGGCATTATTCATTGCTTTAAAAGCAATTGATGTTTGTTCTTGCTTCTTTTCTTCTTGGTTCTTTTGTTTCTTCTCTTTCTTAGCAACCCCCTTCTGATCTTTAGAGCCCTGATTTGCAGTCAAGGCATGAGATTTAGAGGGCTTAATTGTACCCATTTGAACCAATTTATCTTGCTCCTTAGTGAGTTCATTAGCAAAATCATCTAAAGAAGGCATCTTATATGTGGTTCCCAAGGCACTTTTTGTGGCATAGAATGTAGAAACAAACACAGAGTAGTTAGGACCAAGTTTGGAAAGAATGCTAAGAATCAACTGACTATCCTTCTTTTCTATCCCACATTGTTTCAACTGCAATCTTAAAGCCTTTAGTTTTGTGAAGAAATCCTGAATTGTATCAAAATTACATGGATTTAACCCTATCAACTCATTCTCCAATAAATGTCCTCTTAGTTCATCTTGTGCACCAAAGAGTTTTTCTAAAGTAGTCCATACATCGTTTGGTGTTGTAGAAGACTCAATATGAAAAAGTAAATCTAGAGATACAGACATACATAGAGTTCCAAAAGCTTCATCAAGTTTGTTAAACCATTTAGGCTTTTTTGCAATTAGAGATGGTTCAGTTTCAATACCCATAGTTACTCGAAACAATCCTAACTTCTTAAGTTGTATAGTCATCTTGGACTTCCACTCATAGTAGTTGTAGGGTGTGAGTATAGGTACTATTAATTGATCCATTTTAATGCAGAATTAGATTGTTGTTGTTTGTGAGGAAAGAAAAGATGCACAAACACACAAGACACCCCCCCTTTTTCACTCAATCAAAGAACCCCCCCAAGAAAATTTGATTTGGAACTTTATATGTAGTGTGTTTACAATTACCATCAGCAAGAAATACTGAGTGGACTTGATCTCAATGCTATTACAAATCCTCAAAAGGAGCATATGCTGAAAATAAAACTTGGGAAAAATACCCAATAAAATAAACAACACCACTGCAAGATACACGAAAAAACATTCACTTTCAAAAAAAGAATCACCTCGATCTGAGGTTTTATACAAAAGTTATGCCTTTTCGAAGTTTCCAAAATGAGGACTGTGCAGTGTCACGACTGGGAATCTGTAATTTCTGGAAAATATCTGCATCCAAATCAAAAAACGACTATGCTATTGTATAGAGCACGAAAAAATAGTCAAGATCAAAAAAAATTTCGTGAGAAACGGAGTCCGTATGAGCAAGAACGGAGCTTTTGAAAACTATCTTCAAATCTGAAACTGCCAATGGAGAGGGGTACGGCTGAAGCTTTCTGAGTTCTATTCTGCAAAACATATAAGCTGCATGCAAAAAATAAAAGATACCCAGATGGTTTTTTGATTGGGTGAACAAAACCCAAAAGGCATTTTTCCTGATTAGGTACAAAAGATGTAGATCTAATGTAAATTAGTCGCCTTTAGCAACAAAAAATGACTCCAACAACCAAAAAACGGCATGCAAAGGATGTATCAACTACCTAAGAGAAGAAAAGGTATGCTGCAACCTGCAATACTGATTGAAACACAAAATATGCAACCCGATTGATAGAAACAAGATTTTGAATCTTCATAAATCCTTTATGATTCTCTAGATCTTCAAAAATAATGCAAGAGAAGAGAATACAGGATTTTACAAGATCTCTACAAAGAATCTAACTTTACAAAACTGCTCTGATACCATGTTAAAATCCGTAAAATAGATTATAACCCAGAATCAATTGAAAGAGTTAGAAACATATATTGTAAATGCAAAAGCAATTGAAACAGCATAACAATGATACCAAGAGATTGATGTGAAATGCTCGAATGGAAAAATAGCATCAGATAACCATCTCCAATATCGAATGAAAATACAAGCTAGGTAGCATGCTTATATAGACTAGAGAGAGGGAAGAGGTGGCAACACCGACCAATGAGGAGCAACCATCTATCGGACTAAAGATAACAAAGTATCTTCCCAAGATAGATAATGGATGCTAATATGTAGGAAGGTGACACCTCATAATCCTCTCACCTAATTAAACATGCTTTATTAACCTAAGCAAGCTTAAATAAATGTGTAGGAAAAACCTTATAATAAGGAATAAAAAACCTACACTAACATAAGTGATGTTAATTTTTCCTCAATATGAATCTAGCTCTATACTCATTGATGGTGCCAAAAAGACCATTGAATCTCATCCACATAGCCTTAGGAGTGTTGCAAGATTCCAAATGAAACAAGAGCTTGTTTGAAATAGGTAGTGAAATCAAACCCATAGTCTCATTTGTCTTGTTCCTATGTTGAAATATCTAAAGTTGATGAGTCAATGTTGGTTTTACTTTATTGAAAGTGGACCATAACCCCTTAGACATGAGAATTTTGGTCATTTGACCTTTCTAGGTATGATAGTTGTGCGGCGTAAGATGTTCAGATGAAGAGGTGTTTTCCATGATGGTTGAGGTTTTCAAAAGAATGTGTGGTATAAGATTTTTGATCTTTGATGTATATAGATACTGAAAGTGACAAATATACCCCCCCACAACAAGAAAAACCAAACCCTAATACAACTTTGAGAGCAAAAAGGATTAAAAAAGAATTTTTTTTTTTAGAGAGATCTCTATGTACTTGGTGAATATTCTATAAAAATGAACTACATGGCTATGTAGATCATTGAAAGAGTTTTCCAATGCCTATTCTTTCACAAAAAATAGAGTTTTTATGCCGAGGTTATGGCCCCAAAAGCACAAAAAAGAAGATTTCATTTCAATGGCCTATAAAATATTCTTGTAGAAGAATCTGAAAAAAATAAGTATAGATCTAGAACATGCTTGGAGCTAGCTTTCCAATGCCTATTTATTTACAAAAAATGGATACAAGACACAAAAGTCATGCCCAATTTTCGTAAAGTTCTCTAATTTGGCCTAGAGAATCAAATAGGGGCTTAAAATTTTTAGCCCTTTGTCACATAGGTGACCTATTGCTAGCACTAGGGGCTAAATGGCGGTTGTGTATGGGGAATATTGTAAAGGGCTACCAAGTGATTTATATTTTTGTTTTGGTTTTAAAACAAAGTGCTACAATTTTTTTAAAAAAAATTGCCTAAAAACTTTGTAAAAAACCTATGAATATTTTTGTTGAAGTTGAGTGCCTAATTTTCTATACAATAAATTAATGGTTCCTAGTATAGTACAGATCCGTATGGATTTTGTTGCCTTAAGAAATGTGCCCTCCAAATTTTTTTCCCTTTTTTTCTTAGATTTTTTCCAAACAATAGTCATTATTTAGGTTTTTGGCCACTCCAAACATAATGGTGAGGCCTATTTTGCACCAAAGTTCTCCTAAAATTCACCCACCTTGAAAAATTGAAAAAAAAAACTAAAAATATAAATTAGATCTTGTAACCCTAGATGAGAAAAAAACTCAAAAATGGAGAAGGGGTTCACTAAATCCTTGCCTTGATACCATGCTAGATTTGTGAATAAAATGAGACACAAGATTAAACAATGAATAAAAAACCTTCCACCCAAGAGCTCTACAAAACAAAGATTTTATATTCCTCAAAAATAAAATACTTACAAAATGAATAATACAAGAGAGAATGAATGCTTTATAAGAGCAGTCCTAATGATAAAGGGATTAGATCATGAAAAGTGTCAACATCCTGTGTGATGAGATGAAATGATCTATTACTAGCTCTCTAGTTAACATAAATAAAGCATTGAGTTAATTAATAAAGCAATCCTAAGTTTAGCATAAGTGCACGAGAATTATAATAATAATTAATTTTAAAGATTAATTAATTATTATCTAATACATGATAACTCTAACAAGTATGGCCAATAAGTTTTGACTAGGCTTTACAAGCTCAACTAGGGGTATCCTCAAGATATACCACAAGGGTACATAAGGCCTAATATGTAAATGAAAGGGAATACTCCCAAATGACTAAGAGGAAAGGGTTACCCACTCTCCACCTTCAATTCTACAAGGTATAAATTTCTTAGAGGCTTAGTAAAAATTGACAATATTCCACTTTCAAGAGTTGTTCCTTTTGATTCGCCCCCCACTAGATTCATGATTTTTTGGAACATGGGAGTTGATATTGTCCCCTAGAGTGATCACTTCTCTAAGTAGACCCCCTAAAAAAAAAAAAAATATCACTTATTTATGCTCCTCAATATCACCATTGCGTGCAAGAGGAGAACATACATAAATAAATCTTAGGGATTAAAAGACTATTGTTTATGTTTGAGCCCAAGTCCAAATGTGAGAGATTAATTTTAAGCCCAATTTCCAAGATGAGGAAGACACATCAAACAAGATTGATTGAAGCAAAGAAAATAATGTAACCATTTCAGCACTTTACAAAATTAAAAGTGATAAGGTGATTGGACTAAATGAACTCAGATTCCAATCCTAATATTGAAATGCAAATTTGATGAAGAGCTCCAAATCCACTTTCTTTCGCAACCCTTTCATGTTCAATCTCTACACACAAAGGCCAACAAAAAATCCTAGAAAAGAAAAGCAAGATCACTTATTTTTTATCCTTAAGATCACTCTAAGGTACAAGAGAGCATACGTAAGTAGATCTTGTAGATTAAAATAAAATGGTTTATTTTAGGTTCCAAATCCAAAGGTGAATAGTAAATTTTAAACCCCAATTTCAAATACATTATGAAAATATGACAAAAAGGGATATTCTAAGGCAAAGAATGATATCAACAATGGACTCCTTATGATTTTTTGATAGAACTTAAAAAAATATCATTGAAAACACTTTAGTATGAAGTTATGAGCATTTAAAATTTAAAAAAGAAGGAAGGATGACTTTGAATGAATGTAACTAATTTTTAGTGCAAGGTCTATAAATATCAATTGATACATAATAAAGATCTCTAAACGATTTTTCCAATGCCCTTTGAATTTCAAAAAATTGATACGTTATGCAAAATTGATGCTCAATTTTGTAAAAATGTTAGTAAATCAAATATGTCATTCCATTGATCAAACACACCAATCTATGGATCAAATGTGTTTTTTTATAGATAAAATGCATCACTCTTCCATAAAATACACCACTCTACTAACAAATGTGTTTCTATGCTATCGAATGCAAGACTATGCTATTAGATGCATAACTGTGCACTATCAAATGTGTTGTTATCTTATCAAATGTACTAATTTTCTATCAGATGTGCTGATCTAATGTCAAGTGTTTCACAGTGCTATCAAATGCATCACTATGTTATCAAATGTTCCAATCTACTGTAGATGCATTGATTTATTGTCAAATGCATCACCGTGTTGTCAAGTGCATCATAGTCTTATCAAATCCATCACTATGTTTTCAAATGTGCCGATCTATTGAACAAATATGTGGTAATAGAAAATAGAACAGTCAATTTGACCTATAAACCTTAGAAAACTATTTTTTTTCAAAATTTCCTTGTTAAAAAGGGACGTGGTTCCCATCGGGCACGCCAAAATCCAAATGTATAAAAATATGAATTAAAAATATCAACAAGCCAAACCTCACACCTTCACAGGCATGTAATGAAGTTCAAGATCTTTGTTTAGAATATAGAATTTAGATAACAAGAAAAGTCATCATAGCTAAGATCTCGGTTTGCTCCATTGTTGTTTTCTCTTCAAATTAACAAACTATGAAATAACACTAAAGATACGATGCAATAATAATGGTAAATGCTCAAAGATAATTGATACCTATGCTTGACAATGATAATTTTAAAAACTCGATATTAATGAGCTTGAAAATGTTTGATAATGCTTGAAAATGCTTGATAATGCTTAAAAATGCTCAAATGTTTGATATATTTTTGATAACAAGAGTGCTAAGATCATAAGAGTCCTAGGGATATTTTTATCTTAAAAGAGCTATGCTCATAATAATGCTAGGGGGTTTGAATAAAATAAAATCTTCGTATTTATATGCTTCACTTGATCTCAGAACCCTAAACCCTAAACCTAAATTTTGAATTTTGAAGGAGGGAATTAAATAAAATAATTTCTTGGAGGTGATCCCACAATACTAGTTTACAATTTTTGGCCAAACTAGACATTGAACTAATTTTTTCTAACTAAATCTTCACTTTCGAGCACTTGTAGCGACTAAACCGTGAGGAATTTGAAGGTGATGCAAACTAATGATTTGTGACATTTTGTCTGTATATTCTAAATATATTTTTTTCAAGAATTTTGGAATCAAATTGCACTTCTTTTTCCATATCCTTCAAAAAAAAATTCAGTAAACACCATTTTTTAAGGAGTGATTCTCACTGTATACAACATAAATTTTTTTCCATGAAGGATAAAATTCTAATTGTTTTGAATTTTGATTTGTAACTATGATATCTAGCACTTTAATTTGGTTTCATAGTGTTTTATTGAATATTTTTTCCTTAATCAAGTTTCAAAGCCAAACCAATTACAATTTCGACATAGGCGAACTATATACAACATAAAATTTTTTTTGTATGCATCGAAATTCAATTTTATTTTTTTGTTGGATCAAGGATTCAATATCTAGTGCACTAATATTTTTCAATTTCTTTTTTTTTATAATCTGCTATTTTCCCTCATGTGTAGAACAAAGAGCTTGATTTTCGGTGAAAAACCTACATTGACAAGAAATACAAAATAAATATAATAATAAAATTAAATTTATTTAAAATTATACTTTTTGGGAAGCTTATAATAAGGACTACATACTTACAAAAAATAAATTTTAAATGAATTCATTTGATCCCCCAAAAGGTAAATCAAAAGTGGGTTTTTATCAACATTTTGATAGGTGTAAGGGAGACTCTGTTATAGGTATGGTTTAAAACTAGCGGGGTTCTATCCAAGGGGTTTTGATCTAAGGTGGTTTGATCAAACCCTCTTCAATTGAAATCCTTCAAATGGAACTTTTTAAGGCTTAAATAATTATATTTTTTTTAAATATGCGATTTTAGCAAAAATCAGAATCTCCTAGAAATTGTAAACCAACATTGTGGGATCACCCTTGGGGAAATTAATATATATTAAAAATTATTTAATTATAGAGGAAAAGATTTAATTTAAATAAATTATTTTTAATTTATCCAAAAGAGCAATGTTAACTAATTAAATAATTAGAAAAAATCAGTTAATATAGATATGATGAATTTAGAGTAAGATAATTAAATAATTAAAATTAGTTAGATATTATGGATGAAAAGATGAAAATGTTAGCTTAATTAAAAAATTAAAAAATGTTTAATTAATATAGATAGAAGACATGATAAAGATAATGATGAAATAATATGATGAAAATGCATTAGCCATTTTTAGGTGTTTACAAAATGAATTTTGTTAGGAAGGAAATTAATTTTATAATTAATTAACAATGATATCTAAACTATTCATCAAGTGGTGAAGTTGGCAAGTTGAATGTTTTTTATAGATTTTTAATGCAGTAGTTGATTGTATATTGCCATGATTGCATGATATGTTTTGAAGAAATGTGTTCTCATGGAATACTTTCATTGTAGATTATTCATAAAATCAATTTTTTAAAAGACTTTAGGAACTTCCAAGCAAATGCAATTGACAAGTGTAAAGCCAAACTTTGCAACTTTTGCTAGCATCCTCCTAGCTTGTGCCAAAAGGGGAGAATTGAAACAAGGTATGGACATCCATAAAAGTATAAAGGATAAAGCAATTTTGTTAGATGTTGTAGCTGCAATTGGTCTAGTAGATATGTATCTAGAATGTGGAAGCACAAACAAGGGACATGAACTATTTTAAGACCACATTTCTTACTCATTTACAAGGAATTTTGCATCTTTATTTTATTCTTCATTTCTCCAAATTTTTAGCACTATTTTGTTTGTTGTTCTTTATCTTATCTTTTTCTAAAAAAATAATGTAATAATGATTGACATGGTTGCATTCTATAGGTATGCCAACATCCTTATACCAAAAATGGACTTTGTTCCTCATATTCACATCTCATGTTTTTTTAATTGGTTCATCATATTATTTTCTACCAACTAGCTTATCTAGTTTTTCATCTTTCATTCTTATTATGTTTTAAATTTCTTTAAACAATCTTTTCATTCATATATTTCAGCTCTAATAAATCAACCGATTTCTTATTTTATTATCATTTCCCAATTGAAACCCATTTAAATTAAGAATTTAGCTTAAGTAAGAAATGTTAAGAAATCTAACTAGAAATAAAAATAAATTTAATTTAGTTGGTAGAGATTTTGTGTGTGTTTGCATTAACTTAAATAACTCATTTATGATAGATTTCTAGTTGAATCCTAAGATAGATAATTGAAAAGGATTTCCTACATTTAAATTATGTAGGCTATTTATTATATATATTTGTAGTGAACTTGATGTGAATCTTTACCTTCATTATTTATTCCGTTCTACATTTGTTTTCTATATTTGATTTCTTACACTATCTAACATTTTCTCCTTTACTTTAGTAATTCATTACTACTTTAGCATCATACATTAGATTTGGACTAGACAATTATTTAATTTTTGATCATGGTACCAACACATTCTTATAAAGCTATTAAATTTGGGACAACTAAAAATATCATGTGATATATCACTATAGAAATCATATGTGGACTTTCCTTTTTTTTTCCTTTTACACTCGTTAGTATAATGTCCTAGTTTATCATATTCATAATATTTTGGCCTTTTGGTCCTTCCTCTTTCTCTAGTACCTCTATTATTATTGTGGTAGCCTCCGCTACCACATCCTTCTTGATAGTTATCATGAAAAATCATGTAGGGACTTACATCTTGAATTTGTGGTACCACACAGTGTATCTTGTTAAGTGGTGCTATACTTTCTCTCTAGTTAAAGTTCCTTATATCCATGGGCCAAATCTAAATTCAATACTCTTATAGCTAAAACATATTCTCTATCCATACACATATCCAAAAAATGATTCCCTATTCAATTCATGAACTATTGGTTCATATTAATCTTTTTCATGAAGTAACATTAAATACATATTTTTATCATGTTCATCCCACTTTACATTTTATATTATATACTTACTATCTTTCTAGGGAATTTATCAAGTTCCCCTCTTAGTTGGGTACAACCCTCTTGGTGTCTTTAATTATCAAACATGCATTATTGATATGTTCTTTCTTACTATTTAAAATTTTAAACCAAATTTTACTTCTTCTAGGTGGGGGAGAAGTATCAACATTCTCAACTTTCATTGTAATTTCTTAAGTTTCAACATTGTACTTTCCAACTCTAATTTAAAATTATCAGTTTCTATCATTTCCTACTAAATTGTTCTCCTATATATTTGACTAGGATTCTCTTATGGTGATTAATTCTACCACATTCTTATAGGAAGAGGAAATATTCTCATATACTTTTGCTATATAATGTGAGGTTTTAACGCTAAAATAAACACCTAATTCATTTATCTTATCTCAAGATTTCTTCTATTTTTATAACCATAATTTTGAATCAATGTTCATAATGTTTTATTGATTCCTCCTTAGTTTTTGTCATCTTTCATATTTTATTTATGTTTTTATTCATTCAAATTAGGTGAATGGAAAATTTTCAAAAATAAGTCACTCAATTATTTCCACGTTTTATCATGCTTAGGGTAAGCTTTAATTCACCATCTTAGTGTCTCATCATTGAGGGTCTCCAAAAAATTACATAATTGGGTTTATTAATCATTAATGCCAACCCCACTCTAATGAAAGTCCAAGGTAAAGAGATTTATCCTTGGTGTATTTAATAAAATTAGGGAGATTAATCATATGTGCATCCATAATTGAAGGAGATAAAAGTGCTCTTGATTTATTTTGTATGGTTAGGGATTATCCTTTCTCTTGATCTATTCTCTGTTCTTCTCTATTCTTGGATCTCTTTCTCTTTTCATCATGGCTTCTTTTTCTTGTTTCATTAATTTTATACTTGACCAAAGTCCTTTCTCTATCATTATCTCTTGGAAATTGAACATCTAAGCATCCACTTCCTAATATTTGTCATAAATCTCACAAATATTTGCTTCTTGATTTTACTTTCTCCAACCCAATTAAGGATTCACTACATATATGGACGTGTTAGAAACTATTCTTGGTTTTTACATCATGGGATGTGACTCTTAGTCCATGAGCTTCATCTCATCATAGTGTCTCTCTATCTCAGGGAATGTGTTTGTTGATAGCACATAATTAGTAATTAATTTATCTTCAATTTTATTTAAGTTATTTTCTTCCTCAATCGAGGAATTACTCTTATTTATCACATCCAAAGTTTCCTTGGAAAACTCTAAAATTTTAGTGACTTCTTTTAAATTCTATTTCTAAATATGATCTCCTCTTTGTCACCGATTAAAAAATTCTTTATTTCCCTTATTATTTACTTCCCCTTCTTCCCCATAGCAAAAAAATCTATCTAGTATCCCTACAAATAAGGTTAAGTTCATAGTTTCCATATTCAACTTCCTTATGATTTTAGTTAGATTTTTCTCGATAGTTATAATTTATGTTACAAACCACTCTAATTATTTAATATTCGTGAATATTATGTCCATTCAGGATCTATTAGCTATATTTCTTTTGATACACTCTCTTGATGATTCTCACATATTTCCAAACTTTTCCATTATCTTTCCTCTCAATCCTAGGATTGTTTCAACATTCTTTCTTCTTCATTATTTTTTCTATCGTGATCAATAATTTCTCTTTAAAGCCTTTCTTGATCTCAGCAATAAATTCTTTTACTCTCTTGTTATCAAAATTTTCATTAAATATTTAATCAATTTAATTTATCCATTTTAACTCCCTTCTTTTTAATACCTTAATTTACCAAGGGGTTGTACAAGACACCTAATACTACCATAAATTTCTTTTTAATACCTCTATCCTATTTTATATTCTAGCAAGGTAAATTAATAAGACTTGCCTTCTAGTGCACTTAGGGGTTTTCATCATTAGTCTCTAGTTAGGTTAGTCTTCTTATTTTTTAACTTAATAGGAATAAATCCAACCACCCTTTAGAATTTTTAGAAAGGAATTGATAGGGGAAATCTTTAAAATATAGGGTAGATCCCATTAGAAAATATTAGTGTATTACATTGTATGATGAGTGGCAGGTATGTTTTTGAACTATGTAACCGCTTATATCAACTATCATCAATTGTTCAGGAAATTATGTTCAGGCAGCTATGCATCCACATCATATTTGTATCTGTAGACACGTAAAATAATCAACATCATACATCTTGCTCTAACTGAAATCATGCATCCAATTATTCTATTAATCAATTAAAAAAATTTAATGATTAATTCCCTAGCTTCATCACACTTAATTAAATAAATCAAATTATTTCATTAAGTCCTTAAGTTCTTCTCATTTGATTCAATAAATCAAAAATATTTAAATCAAATACCAAAACTCCTAAAATCCTCCAAGTTAATTAATCTAGATTAATTAAACACTAATCATAATCACTTATTCTCTAGCTTTTGACTCAACTTGAGTCAAATCTAAACTCTCAACTAACCCACCCAAATGCACCAATACATCATTTCTTTGATTTATTATTTCTTCTAATTACTTTCAAAAGAGCATCAAGATGGAATATTCTGTCAATTTGAATCTTCCCCCCAAAGGACTCGTCCCTTCCAACAAAGCATTAAATTATCTTACACATTCCCTTACACATCTCTTATACAAGTCAAATTATAATTTAATGCACCTTTCATCCCCCCTAAACATGTCATTTCAACAAAATTCAAATTTGAAATTGGCACATTGGCCAAAACTTGCACATTCCTCACCCTCTCACACCTTGACAAGTGGCATCTTGTCATTGGATTATGAATGATCCCACATTCATCAAAATCTCTCAATCTCCTAACCTTGAATCTATAAAAGCAAGGCTTTTCAACAACACAACCAAAAACACAATTTGAGAAAAATACTTTTCCATGCAAAGTTACTCTCTATATGTGAGAACTAATTTTTCTCTTCATCATCTTTCATTTTGGCAATCTTGTTGATCGGGGGTGGGAAAGGGCTTTCTTTCCACATTTCAAGAGGCGCCACTCCCACTATGGGATAGGTTTGAACATACTTGCAATGAGTCTCTTTGATATTTTAGTGTTTTATTTGCATTATTTAGTATGGTTCAATATCTCATAGGGATGCTGTGATTTGCTAACAATGTTAATCTATGTTAAATATTTAAGCATTTACATATTTCGATGTCCACAAAATGGTGCTAGAAGGAGGGCATGATACCGAGAGTCTTTGTTTCTATCTAATTTTATTTATTTTAGGCATTAAACAAAAAATAAAGTCTTTTTTTTGTTTATTTGATGTTTTAGTTCTATCTCTCTAATTTTTGTTTGCTAAAAGTCCATTGTGCAGGTAGAAAAAAAATGCATTCTTGAGGCATTCTTCTAACAGTTCACATGCCTTGTTTGTTCTTTCGTATTTTGTATACATGTCTACCAATGTACTTTCTACTATAACCTCTAACAAATATTCCTCTTCATTTATGCTTTGATGGATGTCCATATGTTGTCCTAAGGTTTGTGTTTGGCACAAGCAACAAGGATATTGGAAAAGGTTTGAGGATTTTGTTTTACGCCTTTTAATAGTATTTGTTTGTAGATACTTTTCAACAGATCTGTTTTAGACTTATTTGGTGATCATTGCTTTTTATAAGGCTACGCCACTTTAAGGCATACTGTGAAATAGATCTCATGCCTCCCATTCTATGCATACCCTGCATTCCATGAGATCACATGTTGGGGAATCATTATGTTAAACAGTTCACACATCCTTCTTATGTTTTCACCTAGCATACAATGAAATCTCAAATCTCTATGAGTTGAACAGTTCATGCATTTTTATGCTTCACACTTATCTCCTATTCAAAGCTTTAATTGATGTATTCATATATTCTGGTTTATTTGTTAGGAATCTGGTATTTGTATGTCTGATTATGTGATTTCTAATTTGAGTAGTATTTACCAGAGGTGTTGATATTTTCCTGGGGAACATCTAACGATTAAAATATTTTAGTGTTCTGATTCATCTCAGCTAATTGGATGCACGCCAATAGGGATTCAATCATTCCATATTCTCACCTGTTCACCCACCCACATGGATTGAAGAGATTAAAATGAATGCAGGTAGGGAGGATGTTGGAATGGTTGGGGAGTTCAGCTTTACACCTGATAGTTGAATTTGCTTAATAGATTTAAAGCCTTTTTGACAAACCCATTTTGTGCACATGTAGGGAGGATGCTAGAACAAATAGGGAGTCTGTCTTTACACCTACCAACTTGAAATTGTTACAAGCATTGAAGGAAGGTCCTGCAATCATTGTGGACATCAGCTTTACACTTGCAGCTTGCATTTATCTAAAAGTTTCTAACACCTTTTCAATAAATCTATCTTGTGCACATCCTGCAATACATTTCTTTAAGGTGGATCTTAAGATAAGCCATTTTCAATGATTCTAGTAAAATCATATTTTTGATCTGTACGCGGCCTAATGTCTTTCATTACATTTAAGTTCATTCTAAAAACAACTCTATTATTAGCCGATTGAGGATGGTACTTGTTCTATGGTTCATTTGTGGCTATCTTCGTACATGACGTGATTCTTTTACTCTTCCTAGTCATTTTTTATACTTTACAACTGCCAACTGTATTTGTAACAACAACCTTTGATGGATGTTCAAAATTTATTTGATAACTCCCATTTTGGCTTACACAAGGAAGAGGTTGTCAAAGATTGTGGAACCTGGCTTTTACACCAGATAAATTGCATTTACTTGAAAGTCTCCAAGTCTTCCCCCAACCGATCTATCTGTTGTGCATAGTCTGTACTGATTTCATGTTAGGAGATCGCATTTTCTAGAGACATTTTTCTAAACGGTTCATGAGCCTTGTCTAAGCTACCGCATTGCTCATACATGTATTTAGGATTTGCTGAATGCTCATTTCTCTATTCCAACAATTTGTTTCTTAAGATCTTTACTTTGCCTAGGCGTCTCCAACACTCTCTCTCTAGTCCGCAAGGAGATTCCCAAAGTCTACCACTGTTTTGAGAAGAGTCAAACCAAAGCCTTCTGTGCATGATTGAAACCAAAATTTATAATGATATTCCAAATACCTTGTGTAGCGCCTTCTCCAATCGCTAATAAAGTTCAAGGAATTCAGCCTTACACCTAACAATAACATTTACGTGTGAAGGGAAAGACAGGAGCACCACCTAAAGTTAATGGTTATAGTTTGTATTGAATGTGTATGAAGGGACAAATAGGAGGAGCGCATAGATTTAACAGTTACAACCTGCATTAAATGATCCAACAATTTTAAGTTTGCAGTCACAACCTGTATTAACAGTCTAAGTTTATCACATGTTATCGAATACCTAAATATAGTGATGGTAGCCTACATGTCTATTCGTGGCTATGGTTGTAGCTCCATATTAGTGTCAACTGGAGAGTATTATGGAAATAAACTTAAAGGCATTCAATGTATTTAGTGGACCCCAGCCTATTTGTGGTTACCTCATGTCGCTTTGCTGCAATCAACAAATTCTATAGAATATCTTTGAAGGATTTGGTGAGAGTTTAGCTAAAAGGAAAGATATATCATGTTGTCTTTAGATGCATTAAGAATGGCACTATAAACTTGCTGTTGATTGGAGATTACAACAAGTACATTGGTAAGACCACAACAGCTACATAAAGAAATTCAAGAATGCCATGTTGGTAAACTTCATCGGTTACACTGGTAAAATTTTAATCATTAGATTTTTATTTATTTATTATGCAAGTAAAGTAAAGACTTTGGCACACATTGGTAATAATTATTGATTGATGACTCTGACAAAATATTTGAAGAAGATTTTGCAGGGGTGCTACTGATTCACTTTTAATTCTCTAACCATTGTTATCAAGCAAGCTAATTGTTTGTCAAAGCCATGTTAAATGCTATTACTTTTACAGCCGTGCAGACATTTCAACAGGGGCAACATTCACGTATTTTAAGTTGTTGCGAATAAGAGAGAAATTGGGTTTGATCTCTTTCATAATGAGTTTTCTTTGGTAGCAGGTGAAGAAATTTCTAATAAGTGTTATTTCAAATGATAGAGTAAAGGAATTGTATAGTTTCTTTTTTTAATCACCTGCCATAGTCTGCAAGCCCTATTTATTTATTTTTACTTCTGATTGACCCATTTTCAATCCCAAGTTTGAAATTGTTAAAAGAGATTTATTTTCTTAGGGGTTTAGGTGGAATCTTTATTGTCATTTATTTTCGCTCACGATGCTATTGACCTCCATCAGAAGAAAGAAGAGTTCTGTCAATTAATTTCTTACATTGGAGATTGATTGTCCTTGGAAAATAGCTTGGAAGATTCATTTGAGACATTTGTCATTTATTGGAAATCAATTCAAAATGATTTTAGTACTAAAATAATATCATTAGTTGACATGTGCCTGATTACATTGGATTTAGCGCAAATATTTTGAACTATCATATTTTTTTTAATTTTTAATTTTTAATTTTTTTGGAGGCCACTACACAAAATTCGAATTTGATGTGGCTCGCTACTTTGCATCAAGATGAAAGTGTTTTTGGTTAATTTTTGTGACATGTCAGATCATCTCTTCAGCTACACACATTGAATATCCAATACAACCACTTTGGTGTTAGATTTGATCACAATTGTAGCTTTATTATCCAACTAGATTTGAAAAACTATGCTTAAAGACAAATGAATATGAATGTGTAAAAGGGACACTCTTTCATAGATTTAAAACAAAAAGGGGGTTTTAACTATCATTCTTTTCTTAGTATTAAAAGTGGTTTTTCAATTTGATGGTATATAGCTCGAACATATGGGTTTTTGTTTCCAGTTCGCATAAGGAAACAATTTTGGTCTCTCTTGCATAAGAATCAAAATATAAAACAAATTCAAGCTAGAGAATTAAACTTAAAATTGACAAAAAAAAAATTAAATGCTTGTTGTAAAAGCTTGAAACATCCATTTCCTACTTTTATTTTCTGTTTTAAACCAACTAGAATAATTTGGATTTAAAATTAATTAGTGATTGATTTTCTTTTTCAAAGTTGGTTAAAAAGAACCTTAGACATTTACTAGATTTCGTTTTGGGTTATAATTGGACAAGGAAAACTTCACATCTCATTTTGGTGCTTTAAAACAAATCAAAATCACCGCTTTTAAGGTCTAAAATGAACAAGTGTTTTTCATGTTTTGCAATATTTTTTATAAATTAATATCATTTAAAAGGTGTATACACTTCTCTCACGCCTCATGGTGATCTTAAAATTCTTTTGTGATATTAAGTTGTCAAAAATATTGCCTTCACATTTGGATTTGGGAATTTAAAATTGAACAAAACTTGTCTAGTGTGAGTAAAAGGTATTGCGAGTGTTCTCTCTTTGTTCACGCAAACAAATATGATCGAACTACAAATGCACTTACTTGCTATTGTACACCTTTAGAGATCCTACCTTGGTGGGAAAAAGTACTTAACCCAAGGGAATGACTCAAGCGGTAACGGGCTAAATCCAAGCTCCTCCAAACCACTATATAAATTTGTGTTCACGGTGAAAGCCATGGACAATGGGAAGCAACGCATGATAACTCTCCCCCAGTATCTTTATGATGCATAAAGCCCTTGTTCTAAGGGTTGGGAGATCTCTCACAAGGATTTTATCATTGCACCCCCTAAACTAGATGCCCTTACTACAAAATTTTGTTTAGAAGGCCAAATCTTTATCTATTTTGTTGGTGCAAAAGGTCATGTCCTTTGAAGCCACCCCACGTCATACATGCGGTTTTTTTGTAGAGATGAAAAGTATGCCATGGGAGATTCATGGGTACTGATGCTTGGATGACCCGAGAAGTGTGTGCTGTGGAGGGGACCTAGTGTGGTCAAGCATCTAGTCATTCACATAGAATATGCGTAGTTGGATTCATCCAAGTGGGAACCCAAAAAAATATTATCTCTTCATCATAGGGTTGTACATGTGCTTGGAAATGAAAAATACATTGCTTGGTTCTCAAAACAATTGAAAATCAAACATTCACAAAGAGCTTCAAATTTCAAACCCCTTGGAGGAAACAAATATCCTTGATGAATTCAAGTACTCTTGCTTTCCCTAGGGATCATATCCTTAGAGGTTTCTAAGTGCTTGGATTTTATCATCATTTGTTTCTCCCAAAGTCAACACTAGGAAACCTTTGCCTTGATTTCCTTGATTTCAGCATAATACACTTTGTAGGATAAAGGGAAATTAGGACATTGGACATTCAGTTTGAAAATCAAGTAAGTCATTAAACAATGATTAACTCAATTGGACCCCACAAATGTGTTTGCAATCTTCTGCCTTATGGTTTTCCATGCAAATATTGGTCTTTTGGTTGAATTACTCTTAGGGAAAAGCATGTTCTTCATCACCTTGGTCTTGTAAGTAAGTCCTCATAGGGTCATCTAGGATCAAGTCAAACTCTTGACCCATCTCAAAAATCAATCAAATATCATCTCATTAACAAACTTTTGGAAACTTTGAAAAAATCCTTTATGCTAGACTATTGGAAAATCAAAATCATTTTATTTGACTTAACACACTTAGTCAAATTATCAATCCTCTTGAGAAAATTTACCTCTAGGACAACACAACTTCCTAAGGTTTACAAGTTCAAAATCACCTTGTTTGGCTTAACACACCTAGCCAAATTATCCTTTTTGTACAAGTTTACTCTAAGATAACACAACTTCCTAGAGTTTCCAAGTGCATCACTTTGTTTGACTTAACACACTTAGTCAAATTTTCATCAATCAAAATCACATCAAATCAAGTCCTAAAGTCTAGCATTGATCCAAAGTCCTGAAAGTTTAAACACCCATATCATTTCATCCTTCATCTCATCATTGGTCCTAAACCCTCAAAGGTCAACAAGGTCATGGAATATAAACTTGATTCATCCATCATGAGTAATTTGACTCAACCAAACTATCCAAGCCTTACAATGCCAATTAATTTTCAAAACTTGCATTTGTACAATCCATACATGGGATCATCATCTTCTCTAAACATCAATGGTAAAAATGTGAGCATGCCCAATCTAAATTTTAGAACATATTTTCCTATGGTAGATTTAAATCAAAATCAAAAATTACAAATCTATCCACCAAACAATCAAGGCATGAGCCTTCCCCCTTTACTAGCTGAAAATCAACTGAATTTGAGCAACACCCCCTTCATAAATCAAAGCATCATATCAAATCCTCCCATTTTTCCATCGATATCACAACAACAGATGGAAACCATCCAAGCAACCCCAATGGTTAACACATCTACCGTTCCTCAAGTGTCTCAAGGACCAAGAATCTCAATCGCACCATTCACCACTCAAACCTTGGTAATCAATGAGACCATTCAAGAAACCCCAACAATCAACACCATTCCCAATCCACCACCACCACTACCACCAAAAAACAACATTAAAAATTCATTCTCTATCATGTTGCAAGCCACTCAACAATCTTCCTGCCAAAAGGCACTCCAAGCCCAACAAGCCGCACAAGTTGCACAAGCGGCTCAAGTAGCCCAACAAGCATAGGCTCAAGCTCAAGCCCAACACCAAGCTCGACAGGCACAAGCACAATTTCGAGCACTATTGAAAGCAATCCATTAACAAGTGAATCAACAAGTAGCTCAACAATAATCCCAACAAAAAGCAGTGTTGGCACAACAACAACACGACCAACAACAAGCATTGTTGGCTTAGTAGCGAACACATACATTACTCGCTCAACAAAGCTTGCAACAGATTCCCACCATAATTGTTGAAATCAATAATCAAGATCTATCCATCGAGGAACACCTTGAAGATATATCCACCTCATCTAATGATCAAGTCAACATACATCAAGAGCCATTTTTTAGTCATGATCAAGACCCCTCCTACAAAGATCTATTTCAAGGAGTGTTGATGTTATTTGATCCTATTGACATAAACCAAGATCCATCCACCAATGATCATATTGACAATATCTCTACATCACCTAACGAGTTAGAGGACATATATCAAGAAGTTATTCCAAAGCATGATCAACATCTTTCACCAAGGTCTAGCAATGATCCTTTCCAAAGCATATGGACATCCTTTGACCTAATGAAATTTGAAAATATTCCTATGCCTAATAAAGATACCCAAGAAAGCAATCCATCCTTTGAAATCAACCCATGTCAAGAACTTGATCCAAAGCATGTCGAAAATAGTTCTAAAATAACTCAAGATCGAGAATTCGTATCTCCAAGATACTACAATGATCTAATGGGCACCCTTCTATCTATACAAGATGTCGTAAATGAGGATCATATCCATATAGCACATACCCCTCTGTCTACCTGCAAGATTCTTTCTTTGGATGGACACATAGATGATATTCATTCAAAACAAGAGTCTCATACTCTTGACATCATTACCAAGGAACAAGAGTCTCCTACTCTTAACATTTGTACACATGGTCAAAGTATAGAAAATTCTAGAGACATACCAAAAGTGGATCATGAAGAATACTTATACAAAATTTGTGAATCAAAGACATCAAATGGAGACATATCAGAAGGCTTCTACAAAAGCTGCAAATCAGAAACATCCTGTGAAGACGTAGCAGAAATAGGTCATGAAGAAGGCTTTTACATAAGCTGTGAATCATAAACATCATGTGAAAGCATATCAAGAATGAATCACGAGGAAGACTTTAATGAGGAAAATGAATCATCAACACTTCTTGAAAAAGAAATACAATGTGATATCTCACAAGATCAAGACAAAGATATCAATCAGGAAGTCATCCCACATGCAGAGGATCCCATCACTTATAAACTTGGATCATTCACCTTTTTAAGGGAAAATTATCTTATCAAAAAGAAGTTGTCACTTTTGAAGATCCACCATAGAGTAGAGAAGGATTAGCACCCTACTTCCAAGATGAATCATATCCTATTGCAAACAAAATGTTTCTATAGATGAATTATCAAGGAAATGGATTAGGTCTGCATGAACAAGGAATCCTAGAACCAGTGCAGATTATTGGAAATCCTAAGTATCAAGACCTTGGTTATTTGACAATCAAGGGATCTCAACATATCAGTAATACTTCCACAAAATTGGGGGCAACGTCATCTCAAGCAAATATCAACATAGGGGGCACAAAGGATCCTTATGATGAAACTAATGCCAATACTACAACCTGCCACACCACGAATCTTCATCCACCCATCACCCTATCCAGAAATTGGGACAAACATCAAAAGAAATATTCGAATCAAAGCACGAAGAATGTCATCAAAGAAAAATAAGTACTAAAGCATGAAGGACAAATCAAATACATATGGATACCAAAGAATACAAAGAAATACTATCCCTATCAAACTCCATTAGTCAGAGAAACTATGGGGCAAAATAAAAAGGGGGCAGGTATCCATCAAAGATGTCCACAAAGGAAAAAGTAGGCTTCTCAAGCAATGTAAAAAAAATACTGAGTTGTTGGTCCTAATTCCACGCATACTTCTGTATCCACTCATTATTGCTCATCTTCCCAAGTTTGGACAATCAAAGGTTCCAAACTATCAACCAATCCATCTTTTATTCCTAAGCACACACCATCCATGCCTCCATGCATGATATCCAATTCTTACATTGACCATGTGTTGGCAACAACCCTTCATCATAAGGATTCAGAAGGCACTCTATCGCAATGGGCGCAAAAAGATGAAGTTAACTCCGATGACAACAAAGCAGAACAAATTTCTCAAAATTTGCTTTCAAGTGCATGTATCTTGGTAAAACAACTTCTTCAAGTAGGATATTGATGGCACATTATGACAAAAGAATCAATGCCATTAGTACCAGGTGATTCAAGATCAGCTTAAAATCTCTCAAAAAATATAAAAAATCCAAAAAAATTAGAAAAAGGATTGAAAATAGTAAAGAAAAAAATCGTCCTCTAGAGAAAACTACTTCGGTGGTGCTTTGGATAGGTACCATGATGAAAACCTGGAAAAAAGGTGTCATGTGTAGAATTGAGCATCTTCGTGCGTCAGTTCAGGAGAAAGCATCTTATCACATCCATAATAAAGCCAACATTCCAACCATATCATCCATTTATCTATGAATCGTTTATCCAACCCATTACCATTTATCTACCTTATCTTGATCTTGATGAAAGTTTGGTGCACACTTTACACTTGCTTATGGTAAACATCTTGACATCGGTCATTTTCACTGATCCCATCCTTCCCAATATTATCTGAGGCTTGAATCATTATCTGAATGAGAATTCCTCTATTTGAACACCTTATCTTGTCACAAGATAATCCTTGGCATGCTTTGCATGCTTACCGTATCTATCCATACATCTATCCAAGAATCCACCCATGGTCATTCAAACATTATTAGACACTGGGGGCAGATATTTACATCTTTCTTTGGGAATAAATCTTGATATATGTCCTCCAACTTATGAAGTGATCCAAACATTAACATTTCTGATCCAAAAATCCAAATCACTAGCCCGTGACATATTTTATAGGAAGACATTCCCTATCAAGCTTTATCTTTCATCGAACATCAATCTGAACAATAAATATCAGTTGCATCTAACTTGCATATTAGCATCACATTAAATCATCAAAACAATTTTGTTCCAAATCAAGCTTCATCAATCTTGATCAAATGAATCCAATCAATTATCATCTTGTGAATGAGTTTACTCTAGGATAACACAATTTCCTTGGGTTTACAAGTTCATTATCATATTTGTTTGGCTTAACACACTTAGCCAAATTATCAAATCCATAATCACCTCGTTTGACTTAACACACCTAGTCGAACCATCCTCTTATGTACAATTTTATTCTAGGATAACACAACTTCCTAGGGTTTACAAGTGCATTGTCACCTTGTTTGACTTAACACACTTAGTCAAACTATCAATCCATCAATCTAATCAATCAACATTAAGCTTGGTTTTCAAAAAAATCCCAAAATAGGGCATTGATATCATCACATATCCATATCCAAATCATCAAAATCATGCGAAAATCCAAAAAAACATTCAAAAATCTCATCAAAATTTCAAAAAAATTCAAAAAATTCATCAAAAATCCAAAAACATGTTGAAAATCTCAAAAAATCTTCAAAAAAAAATTCATCATTGAGTCTTGTCAGTCTTCCACCTTATCCGAACTATGTCTTCTCTGAGTTTTAACGTAGGTAAGGTTGATCTTTGATCATCCCTCGAGACATTTTAGGTCAGTCCTTTAGGTGTCTTTCGCATTGGCAATCCATTTTTCCCATCTATCTTTTCATTGAGTCAAGTCTGTCATCGGTCGAATTGCATGGTCTCTGTGTATATAACATAGGAAAGGCTAATCTATGGATCAGCTCTCGAGACCCCTAGGATAGGTCTTTAAGTTAGTCTCTTCGTCATAAATCTTGAAAATACTAAAAACATTTGTAAATCATCTCAAAATTCCAAAAACAACCTCAAAAAATTTCATATCGCTTTCACCCGTGATTATCATCACTCATCATTTTCACCCTTTGGTAAGTCAATCCTAAGCAAGTTTAGCAGGTTCCAAAGTGAACACCTAATCGTTAGAATCTTAAGCCTAAGTTAGTAACCAAGCAAGTTGGTGAACTCGGAATATCAATAGCTTATCACCTAAATCAGTCCCATCAAAACCCTGATCACAACATGTTCTAGGATGAAGCTTTCCTGCAATGGACATAAGCATCAAGTACCCCACAGTAGTTTAGCCTTGGCTAGTGGTACGGAGAACATTAGCTTTCTTATTTACTTTATTTTGTCTTTTTGACTTATCTTATTTTGTGCTCATTCCAAGGGCCTCTCGATGATGCCTAAACAAAATAGGTTTAGAGAGAGGAATGGGGCAATGATCATTATCTTTTTATCTATTGTGCTTGTTGGATATTATTGTATAATAACTTCGTCATGTGTGCTTTGTTTTGTTTGTAGGGAGGATGTTGTAGATGTCTTGTTGACAACATAAGAAGGCTTGCCTTTTTATGTTTTGGCCCGAGATGTTTAGAATATCTGAACTGCTTTCCAAATAAGGTTTCCATATGTCAAGTGTGAACAAGAATACTCCTATCTATTTGACGAGTCAAAGTCCATCACACTAGGTGCCACACCATCCTAGTTCTTAATACCTTGATGCATCGCACCTACGTGTGTTATTAAACATAAAGAAGGGTATGCTCTTTATCTCTCCCATCGTGGATACAAAATGCATAATCCATCACATTCATCTCATTTTCATAATCATTTAAGTTTTTTAGGATAATATAAATTATTTATTCTAAGCATCTTCCAAACATCTCATTTACATCATCATTATCATATGGATCATATAGTTTGACCATCCATACATCCATTTTGAACCTCTTTGTCGCGAGATCGACTTCAATCTTTTTGCTTGATCTCTCGAGGGGGCAATGTACTAACGTACTTCTTTTTGTTGGGGCATCTGAAAAAAAATCAGATTTTTTTTAATTTTGATGTCAGCAACATCATTCTTTGAACCAATGCAATGAGTACATTGCTTCAAAGAGGGGAAAAATGTAGACACGTAAAATAATCAACATCATACATCTCACTCTAGCTGACATCATGCATCCAATTCTTCTATTAATCAATTAAAATAATTTATTGATTAATTCCCTAGCTTCATCATGCTTAATTAAATAAATCAAATTATTTCATTAAGTCCTTAAGTTCTTCTCATTTGATTCAATAAATCAAAAAGATTTAAATAAAATACCAAAAATCCTCCAAGTTAATTAATCTGGATTAATTAACCTCTAATCATAATCACTCATTCTCTAGCTTTTGACTCAATTTGAGTCAAATATGAACTCTCAACTAACCCATCCACTTGCACCAATAAATCATTTCTTTGATTTATTATTTCTCCTAATTACTTTGAAAAGAGCATCAAGATGGAATATTCTGTCAATTTGAATCTTCCCCCAAAAGGACTTGTCCCTTCCAACAAAGCCTTAAATGATCTTACACATTCCCTTACACATCTCTTACACAAGTCAACTTAGCATTTAATGCACCTTTCATCCCCCCTAAACATGTCATTTCAACAAAATTCAAATTTTAAATTGGCACATTGGCCAAAACTTGCACATTCCTCACCCTCTCACACCTTAACAAGTGGCATCTTGTCATTGGCTTATGAATGATCCCACACTCATCAAAATCTCTCAATATCCTAACCTTGAATCTATAAAAGCAAGGCTTTTCAAAAACACAACCAACAACACAATTTGAGAAAAACACTTTTCCATGCAAAGTTACTCTCTATATGTGAGAACTAATTTTTCTCTTCATCATCTTTCATTTTGGCAATCTTGCTTATCAGGGGGTGGGAAAGGGATTTCTTTCCACATTTCAAGAGGCACCGCTCCCACTATGGGATAGGTTTGAACATACTTGCAATGAGTCTCTTTGGTATTTTAGTGTTTTATTTGCATTATTTAGTATGGTTCAATATCTCATAGGGATTCTGTGATTTGCTAACAATGTTAATCTATGTTAAATATTTAAGCATTTGCAGATTTCAATGTCCATAGTATCCTACATATTGAAATGGATGATTAATTGAGTATTCACCACAATACATGGAATCTTAACACAATATTCAAATCAATGAAGTATTCACATTCATATGGTATTAGAGCTGGTGATGATAAAGGTGTTTGATTGGAATTTGATATAAGTATGTTGTGCATATGGAGAAGAGGCATGGAACTGAAATTTGTAGTGAGCACATGAGGTACAGAGGTATTGAGGGACTTAGAATTCAAATGAGCATAGGATCCACTCTCCAAGGCGGTATATATATATATATAGTCCCTTGCTACGTTAGCCAATATAACACCTGGCTTGTAGAGAAGTGATCAAGATTGAGGGATCCTAGTATTGGTTTTGAGGAATTACAAAGGGACCTATGAAGCATCATTGCTGCCAAAAATTTGTTCTTGAAGGAGAAAATATAAATTAATTTGCAACATATTGAAGAAATGTGGAGATAGGGTTTCATTGAATGATAGTGGAGACTGTATTTCTTGAGGTGATTGCCAATGACATTGCAGTATTGAATGGTGACCAAATCAATAGTTTTTCAAAAATGTGAGGAATTTCTTTAGTTTTTTTTTAGTTACAAAAGTAGTTTATTTTATCAAATTGTAAGTTGAAAGTATTGGAAGGAAATTATTGATTTGGATGAAATATAGCAATCAACTCTGTTAATATTGTGAAGGATTGTTTGTGATGAAAAATCTATTTGTTTTTTTTTTTTAAAAGTTGAATAGAATAGAAGTGGGTTGGTCAAATATCATTGAAGAGAGTGCATTATATAACTTATGAAAAGGGAAGTTTAATCTCATGTATGTCAAGCATGCCTTTGTGCACTAGTATTTGGGTGAGGATATGGAAGGAGAGTTATCTAGAGGCCAAGAGGATGAGGACCTACCAAAGGACCCACCAAATCATCCATCGAAGAGTGAGACAATCATTCATGTGCAATATATGAGGATTCATAAATGGTTACATAGTGCTTTGAATACATCTCTTGTTAGTGGTAACTTGGAGGTATGTCTCTTTGCAAGAGAATATGTAACTCAAATTACTTCTATGAGTTTTGTAAGATTTCAAGTAGTTTATATATATACCAATCAAGTAATCTATCTTCTTACTATTGGTGCTTGGGAAAGTGCATTCCAAAATATTAAAACAATTATTGAGTATCTTGTAGATGAGTTTATCAATGTTGTTAATGGATCTTCAAAAAAAATTATGCTTGGACTTTCAGGGCTATCTTTGCTATTACTAATAAGGCCTCCAAAGGCTCATTCAAGAAATCAAATGGATAAATTGTAACAAGATCATATTGGAAATTGGTGGCATTGGAGGATGGAGGATTTTTCATCATCTCAAGTTAGCTTCTTGCTTTGAGATGATGCTTTGCATGAGAAGCATTTTTGGTTTTAATTTTTAGCTTTTCCTTGTTGTTGCTGATAGATTTGAAGAATACATATGTTATGAAGTTTGATTTTTGGAGGCAAGTAAGGGATTTGGTGTGGAGCTCAATATGGATGGTTGTCTTGCAAGCACTTGAGGTTGTGATATGAATTATACCCTTATGAGGGTCATTAGACAACTTGATGGAGCCTTGTGTTTGGAGAGATCAAGATGGATTATTGTCAAATAATTTGAGGAATCTGCACGATTCAGAAGTTCATGGGAGGAAGAACTCAAGAATTTGGTTAGGGGCTACACCTTTATGAGGGTTAAGAGACATCTTGATGGGGCTCTGCCTGATTCAGGATTTGTTTCTTCAAGGAAGATCTTCACAAAAATGTATATATATTTAGTAATCAACAAGTTTTGTTATATAAGACTTAAGAGGGGGTCCCTTGGCAAAGTGAATAAGAGATTTTAGGGGATACAATTTTAGGAAAAATGTAATAAGGGGGAATTGTAGCAAATATTAGTGTATTAAATTGTATGATGGGCGGTAGGTAGGTTTTTGAGCTGTGTAACCACTTATACTGACTATCATCAATTATTCAGGAAATTATATTCAAGTAGTTAGTAACATTAATAAATATTTTATCATTATATGAATATTTTATCATTATATTTTATTGTGTTACATTATATTTTTGAAAGGAAAAAAAGAAAAATGAAAATTGGAAGCAAACCAAACTAAATCTTCACATAAATGTTAAGAAATTTATAAAATTGTGTTCTCAATAAAATATACCTTCTCAAAAGTTATAATATTGGGAAAAATATTTATAAAAGATAAAGATGTTATTTATTACCTAAAATATTAAGGATATAAAAATCTTTTTATTCAAACCTTTGCATAATATTTTCAAATGCAAAATAAACATATTTTAACTAATAAAATATGGATATCCTTCACTTCTCTCATTTATTTTGGTTCACTTTAATAATTTAGTTATCCCTAATCCAATAAAATTGGTTTTGAAAAATGATGTATTTTGTGAAGAACTTTGAAAATAAATTGATCACAGCTCAATTTCAACTATAACTAATCTCTTTCAAATCTTAATGTTTAGTTTATGTATCTATTATGTTTGTGTAGATCTATAAATAGTAAAATTGATCTAGGTTAATTACATAATTTACAAAATGAACGTGCATATCCAATGTTAATTTTTTTTTTTCCTTAATAGTAACACTTAGCCATTATGAGTTGGCATGAAGTATGAAACATTCAAAATATACTCTAGAGTGTTTTTATTGAAGGTCAAACCCTAATTTATTAAAAAATATAGTAAAAATGAAATGCACATCGAGATTATTTAGAAATAAGCATGCATTATTCATTACATCACAATGAGAGCACTAATATATACAATACATCATAGTCATATTTAATGATTGATTATTGCCTTTGATAAGTTTATCAAGTTGTTAAATTGATATCATAGGAGACTAAACAAAGAGAAATATTCTTGGTCTAGGAAACTCCTTTATCCTTATCTCCATGTTTATAAAATAAAGTTAGATCTGTGAGCATGATTTATACTGAAAACCTAGAGGTTTCGATCTATACAAAAGATTGGATCCATGTAATGCATTGTTTATTCTATAGATTATGAGATTAAACTAAATGGTTATATATAATTTGTATTCATTCATTCCATTTAATTTTTATAAAAGAGTGGTTTTATGCTACTATAACATCAAAAACAGATTAAGTCTTTAATAGTAAATGAAGTAATTAAAATAATATAAAAATACTTTCTTTGTAGATTTTAGAGAAGAGAAGGAAAATCACAAATTAATCTAAACCTAGTTAATGTGAGATTCTACTAGATTTTTTTTTATTTTCTTAGAATTTTTGAGGTGCTTCAATATCCAAAAAACCTGTATGCTTATCCAAGAAACCTCTATCGATAAAAAAGAAAACACTATTTTTTATAACACCCCTCACAACACAAATAGATTTAGGGTTAGTCACAAATAGATAGGGGGTCTGAAGATGAATACTTCATTGATTTAAATATTATGTTAATATTCCATGTATTATGGTGAATACTCGATTAATCATTTATTTCAGTATGTAGGATACATATATGATGTGGATGCATAACTACTTGAATATAATTATATTTTCTCTAAGGAGTTAGTAACATTGTTTTTGTGATTCTTTCAATTAATAATATTATATCATATTACATTTCATTGGGATTCAACTATGTCATTTTGAGTCAATTTTTATTGACCCATATTTAAAGAGTATTTATTCAAAAGAATAATTTATCATAAGTACAAATGGTCCACCTAAAAATAGTTGCATTCATGAGATGCTCACAAGTCTAAATCATCAAGATTTCTTAGGAGGCCACCCATCCCAATAATTCTTCAACTCAAGCATTATTAAGCACATAGATTCCCCCAAGGTCAAATCCACTTAGCTTACTATTACTATCCAAATTTAAAACTCTCAACAAGTTTTTTTTTCTTATGAACCATCCATCATAGAGCTCCCTAACATTTTAATTTATATTTAGGTGTTGTATTTAGAGTGTATCCATTATATGATGTTTTATAAAAATTCAACTACATAATTTTTAATCAATCTTTACTAGTTTCCATATTTCATGAGTTTTGATTTACGAGAACCCATGTCTTATTCAAACACAATGGTCTTCTTCTACTTAGAAGTAAACCATCTAGGTGGTGATTGTTGGGAGCCTTGCAACATGAACATGAAGTATGGATGGTTTGTGTTGGTTTTTCCTATTTTGTCATTGATGTCAACATGGTGATAACTATATGGGAAGTCTACTTGGTTTACCAGATGTTGTTCTCTACCGATAATACCCTCTTGTGATGGATTAGTGTATTGGTATTTGAGTCTAGAATTTACCGCAATATCTGATATGATTCTATTCTCTTAACCATATTTTCTTGACTCATTCAGATATCTATATCCTGGACCTTGATACATATTTTGTGCCAAAAAAGAAAGTTTTGATTATTATTTTTTTCATCTAATTAGGCTGATCTAATTGATGATTAAGATATAATTGTACATATATATAAGGTTTTTTGAGGAATGATATGAAGATGGAAGAGAAGAGGAGCAACGGAAAAGAAATGTGGAGTAAGTGTGAATCCAAAAAAGGATTAAGAGGTGTTCAAAGACCTAATCCTCAATGCTTTATCAATTGTGATCAGTGCAGTTTTGTTGAACGACTACTGTGTGAGATAGTACTTCATATTCTGAGCTTCATTGGAACTGAACTTTGCACATTGAAGGTGTATCCATTCACTTTAATCTTTTGGCAGTGAGACACTATCATTGTATCTTGGCAGAAAGCCATCTTTTGTAATCAGGTTGTGAGCCTTTTAAGGATAGCGAGTTCTAGTAATGAGACCCATAATATTTTGTATTCGGATATAATATATTGTGAGTTAACCCTCACCATGGTTTTTCCCTTACGTAAAAATCCTAGTGTTCATGTGTATGGTTTCATTTTTTTTTTTATGTTCCTTCTTGTTGATTCAGTCAAAATTGAGATAATGTTTAAATGGATGTTAATATGGTTTTATGGAAAATGGACACACCCCCGCTCAGTATTCTGGATATTCAATAATTGGTATCAGAGCTTGGTTCCTTGGAAGATGCCTAATAGCTCAACAAAGATCTCAGAACTTGAGCATAAGAAATTTTTTCCTCCAAAAGTAGTCTCTACTAAATATTCGAAAGAAGTGGAAGATCTGAAGGACAAGTTGATAAAATTGAATGAGTACATTGAAAAGTTACAAACTAAAAGTATTGAAGCATGTGATATATTGGTTGTGGGAGAAGAAATTATCTCTAGCTTGTTGCAGTTCAATTGGATGAGAAGAAAAGAACTGAAGAATACCAAGAAATTAAAATTCAAAGGAAGATGGATGAATGCATAAAGCTTGAAGAAGCATAAATATTGAGGTCTAATCTAGAAAAGGCAAGAAGTTTTGAAGAAAAAATTAAGATAAGCTTGACGATGCTTGAAAGATTGATTACTTCTCAAAGATTGGAAATGGATAAGAGTGGTTTAGGTTTTGAGGAAGGTTTGAGTTTGAAAGTGAAGCAATCCACTGGAGAGAAGAGTTGGTACAAAATTGGACAAAACAAAGATCTAAGAAGGAATCTCGGAAAAAATCCTGTCAAGTGACATGATGCTAAAAAGTATTTATCTTTCAATGTTGTTTGTTATTCCTGCAATAATTTTGGTCATCAGGCAAAAGACTACAAAAGTAAAATGAATGATTCTTTATAATTCTCTAGAAAGTGTTCTAAGGGAAAGAAGATTGAATATAAATTTGGTTAGTTAAATAAAAAGGAAAAAGAAGAAGAATGATGTTTGTTGTATGTGCAAAAACTCAAAACACCCTAGTAATAACTATAGACTTGAAAGAAAAATAATTATCCGGCAAAGAAGAATTACCAAATCGTTGACCCAAAATAAGCAAGAAAGGAAATGAAAAGGATTTGGAGAAAGGAATCAGAATTATCAGTCTTATCTATGTCAACCTCTAGTGTAGATACTCTCATCAATTTCTAGGTAAAAGTAGTGGCTAAGGGGGCCCAATTATCATAAAATCTAATAAACCCCCTCATCGGTACTTCTATCATATCATGACAGAAGTATATTTAATGTAGTAACATGATTATGGTATTTTTTTCAGTCACATATGTGAAGGATGAATTTTGCAAAATTTGAAACAATGGAGGCATACACGATTTTCAAGGTAATCTACCTGCAAGTTGAATCATTTATTGAAAAATCATTCAAAATGGAAGGAATAAATTAAGATATTTCTAAAGGATTATGTATTTTCAGAGAAGCATGCAATGGAAGCTTAAAAGGCAATTCAGGGTTTTAGAGTTTGAAGAATAAGTCAAGTGAGCTCTAGAAGCAGGATATATATACATTTCTTGTTGGAATTTACAGAGGTATTCTTGTTTGCAAATATTTCATCTTTTATTTCTATGGATAATTAAAAGGTTGTGAGTAGTGCGGATATAGTGCAAGTCAATTTGAAGAGATATTTGAAGAATGTGTTAGAAAAATCTATTGGTGCATTCTCTTGCATCCCTCCAAGAGTGTTTCCCATAGAATATATCTATGCATTTGTTTACAATAAGGTAGAAGAGACGTCATTAGTTTAGTTGAGCATGCTTTGGGAAGGTGAATTGAAAGAGAGCCATGATGCCTGCAAAGTATTAGTTGAGAAGAAGTTGGATGTTTGGAGGAAATTTCCCTTGTTTGAGTTTGAGAAGAAGTATATTCGAATAGTGTTGAGCATAATTCATGATGAATATCTATGGATTGATGAAGCACATTTGATTATCAGAGAATCTATTAAAGATGTAACTGGTTTGTGTTCCTTCAGACTAGTTCCCAAACTGAAGGCTATGGATGAGAAAGAGATAATTGAGGTTACTGGTGCAATTTTTGAGGGGAATAAGATTGATTTGAGGGAAATTGTTGATCTGGTAATAAGGTATTCTGCTACGGTCATCGATCATAAAATTTGTATCCCTAGCAATGACCTTACAGTTTCTATTGTTGTAGTACATACTGTTGTTGATATGGTTAAAAGAGGTATGGATTATGACTTGTTTGAATTACTTTGTATACATCTTATGAAAATTTTAAAGGAAATCAAGAAGAGTAAGAAGAATGCATTCTGGTATGACAATTTGGTTGTCTATTTGGGTACGTGTAGGATCATCATGGAAAAAATAGGCCCTTAAGTGGCAATAAAGTGGCAATAAAAAGACAAAAAATCAGAGTTAGACAACTTGACGTAAAAAATTGAATAAGTTATCTATATTATTTCAAAAAAATGTAAAAATAGAATCTGTATAAAATTCAATGTAGTTTCTAAACTACTAGACCTTTATTTAAAATAAAAAAATCTATTTGGTAAAAATTTGAAATTTCAATGTAGTATTATTTAAATTTCAGGGTAAAAATAAGAAGTAAGTGTCTATCTGACCACCCTAATCACAATAAAATGGTAATATTTTTTTATAAGCTTTTATATATAAGTAGAGGACTCATGTCCCAATGTGATGAATATTTTTTTCTATTTTTTTCCATGTAAATAATTAATTATGATTTTTTTATTACAACTTTTACAAAATATAAAAGCTCGTCTGTCTAACCACCTTAACTTGGTCAAAAATTCATGAAATTCAATTTTTTTTAAAAATCCTATAGAATGCAAAGCATAGAATGTGATGCATGTTTTGTATTCAAAAAATATGATTCCATTTGAAAGTTAGATGTTTTTCAATCAGCCTATCAATCGGGACTCTATTTGTAATTCTAATAGAAAATGAATAATAATTATTTATTAAATTCAAAGTAAAGAATAATTTATATTGGTGGAAAGCTGAGAATCTCCTCTAAAACCCCTTTTCATTTCATCAATTTTGGGTAAAAAAAAAGTCATCAGCCACATGGGCCATCATATGGCTTACATATCACCACTTTTTGGCCCATCATGATCCTGCACATACCCATTTTCTCTTTTATTTTTTGAGAAATTTACTGGTAATAGGAATGATAAAATGGTCAAATCCAGTTCCTATTGCCCATCAAATCAAAAATTTCAGGATAAATCTTCGTTGTCGAATGCAAAAGAGATTGCCCTTGCTACATTCTTTGGAACATTTCAGATGAGAATGAATAAAAGGTCTAGGATTCTAGTAAATGTTGTTGAAAGGTACTCCATAAGCATAAATTTTCTTGTGTCTATAGATTTTTTTCACATGGAAGTAGTTGAATCAAGGTTAGTTCGGATATTTGAATTTGTTAGAGGCTGAATTTGATAGTTATGCTAAAATCCTTTTGGAAAGCCCTAAGAATCTCAAAGTAGAAGGTACCTCCAGTAGCATGACCAGAACAGGGAATAAAATGAAGAGTGTTGTTAAGCAAGAAGTTGAAAAAGGAAGTGAGCATGAAAGGATAAATATTAAGAGACTTTTGGTAGAATTGTAAAAGGTTATTCCCGATGCTAATTAAATTGATTCATCTATTTTTGTTGTGGAGAATCTCCATGGCATGATTGATTCTTTAAAGGTCTACATATCCGAACTTGAAGTACCTACTAGAACCAAGTCTGATGAAGGAAATTTAGAAGATATCAAAGGAAAATGTGTGAATGTGCATAGTCATGTGATGAAGGAATTAGAGAATTTGTACAAATTTGTGAAGAAGAGGCAAAGGAAATACTTTATTTTTGCCTAGATTGGTCTAGCAATACACATGATATAAGAAATGAAATAAGGATGAGTGAGTCTCAGATGAGCACTTAGACAGATATTTATATGTTAGTATAAGATAAAGATAATCATAGGTGGTCCTCTATTGTGTAGCTTCAAGATAAATTATTTTCACTATAGGATCAAAGGACATATGTTATCAAGAAGTTTATGGAACTTAGAGACATGATTAAACTCAAACATACTTTTGTTTCCAGTGCTCTTGGCTATATTGGTAAATTATCATAAATTAATCTTTGTCCCAATACTTTATCAAATGGTGTGGAGTCCTTAACTAAGCTTGAGCTATTTTACAAGACTCTTTTAAGTGAAAAAGGTTCTTGGGAAGAAGGAAAAGTGTCGTGGAAGGCTATCTTGGAGAGTCTCAAAGGTTTTCAACTTAATTTAATTATGTGTTCATATCTTTTTGGCTACATTTTGATGTGTATACATATATAGCAGACCCCTTCCTTTGACATTGATGTCAAATAGGGAGAGATAAAGAGATGAAGAGACAAAGAGATAAATATATTGAGAGATAGAGAGAGAGGAATTTTTTTGTGAAGAATAGTTTTGATAGGGGAGTATTTAGAGTATTCAGTTGTTGGAAAATGTTTTTTACATGCATGTAGCCATCAATGCCAAAAGGGGATATTGTTGGGAGTCTTGCAACATGAGCATGAAGTATGGACGGTTTGTGTTGGTTGTTCCTATGTTTTCATTGATGTCAACACGGTGATAACTATATGGGAAGTCTACTTGGTTTACCAGATGTTGTTCTTTGTCGGTAATACCCTCTTGTGATGGATTAGCGTATTGGTATTTGAGTCTAAAATTTACCACAAGATCTAATATGACTCTATCCTCTTAACCATGTTTTCTTGAATCATTCATATAGCTATATCTTGTACCTTGAAACGTGTTCTACTAATGTTCCTTGCTTGGCATACTGTGTGGGAGAATCTACATTCTATTAAGGTGAAAATTCATATGTTGTGGTCTTGTTGATAGTCTCTATGTTGGTAGTATGATGGGAAATTAACGTGTTCATAGATCCAAAAGATGTTTGCTTTGAGGATTATTTTTTGGTTTAGAGAATTGTGTTCTAGTCTTGGCTGACTCAACGCATGCAATACTTTATGAAGACTAGTTATGATTTATGGATGTTAGTCAACTTGGTATAATCCACTACATGGATAAAATGTTTAAATCATATATGGTGCCGACAAAGAAAGTTTTGATTTTTTTTTCATCTAATTAGGTTGACCTAATTTATGATTAAGATATGCTTGTATATATATAAGGTGTTTTAAGGAATGAGATGAAGATGGAAGAGAGGAGGAGCAAAGGATATGAAATGTGGAGTAAGTGTGAATTTGAAAAGGATTAAGAGGTGTGCGAAGATCTGAGCCTAAATTCTTTATTTGTTGTGATCAATGCAATTTTGTTGAGCGACTACTGTGTGAGATAGTCCTTCATATTCAGAGCTTCATTGGAACCGAACCCTACACATTGAAGGTGTATCCTATCAGTTCAATCTTTTGGCAGTGAGCTATTATCATTGTATTTTAGCGGTTAGCCATCTTTTGTACTCAAGCTATGAGTCTTTTAAAGACAGCGAGTCTTGACAGTGAGCCCCATAATATTTTATATCCAGATATAATATATTGTGAGTTAACCCTCACCATGGTTTTTTCCTCATTAGGTTTTCCACATAAAAATCTTGGTGTTCATGTGTATGGTTGCATTGATTTTTTTTATGTCCCTTCTTGTTGATTCAATTAGAATTGAAATAATGTTTAAATGGATGTTAATATGGTTTTATGGAACACTAATTCACCCCCCTCTTAGTATTTTGAATGTTCAATAGTGATCATGAGGGTAAATTATTATAAAACCATACTTCTCAATACCACTCCAACTCAAGTGTCCACAACCATGGAGTTTCTCCAAAGATCAAACACATGTAGCTTGCTATTACATTTGCAAAACTCTAAAAATGTTTTGTGCCTTGCAAACCATTCATTATAGGGCTCCTTAGCTCATCATAATTTATATTTAGGTGATGTTTTCCTATTGTGGATCAAATTGTGTGATGTTTGATGAAATTGAACTACACAGTTTTTAGGTAATATTTTATATTTTTAAATTCTTTGATGTATATATTTAATTAATAATTTTACATCAAAATAAAGGTGGGCCTATGATTATTAGGTGGATTTAAGTAAGTAAAATTGTTCTTGACTTCTATTAAATTATGTTTTAGTTACACCAATTTTACTTTACTTCACCTTAATAGTAAAGTTTCACTGATTAAATGTTGGGTGATAATTGTTGAGAGTCATACACATAAAAATATTCATTTGTTAAACTATTTGTTGTTAAAATCAGCTATTTGACTTAAAACAAACATATCATAGGGGGTCATCCCACAATAATGGGTTATACTTTTTGGCCAAACTTGACATTGAAATCAACATTTTCAGAATAAAAAAATAAAAAAATAACTTTCTGACACCTATAGTAGACCTAAATTGTTGGGAGTTTAAAAATTATGTAAACTAGAGATTTGTGAGATTTTGTCTATAGATTTTAACTATATTTTTTTAAAAAAATTTGAAAATAAATTATATTATTTTTGTATCTCCTGTGATAACTAGTTTGTAATAGTAAACACTTTTAAAAAGTGGTGTGTACTTCAACTCATATAACTTTTTTTGTAGAAAGGATAAAATTTTGATTCTTTTGAATTTAGGTTGGTAACACTAGTATCTAGTGCTTTCATTTTATTTCATAATGTTTTGTTGAATATTTTTCTTTTAATTAAGTTTTGAAGTCAAACCAATTACAATTTAGACATAGGTGCACTTTGGCTCGCATAAATTTTTTGGTATGTATTGAAATTCAATTTTTTCTTTTTTTGTTGGAATGAGGAAATCAATACCTAGTGTGCATATATTTTTCAAAAAAAAAATTCTCACATTTACTATTTTCCACAATGATTTTTCACCGACATTTCAATGTTTGATGAAAAACCTATATTTTGTAAAAATAAAAAATAAAATAAAATATAAAAATAGAATATATTAAATTTATAGCTGTTGGAAAGCACGTTTCAATCACTACAGTTCACCACCTTGGTTTATCAAGTCAAATCCATTTGCACCTCCTTCCCAGGCTTCGATCGCCAAAAAAAATTCATAAATTTTGAAATGGTGGAGGGGGAGGTGAAAAAAGGGGGGTTCATTCGAACCCCCTTATATGGTGCAAGTGGGGGTTCATTAGAAGGGGGTGGGGTTTCATTAGAAGGAGGGGGGGGCAGGGTTCATTCAAAGGGGAGGGGTTCATTAGAAGGGGGAGGCAGGGTGTGGGGTTCATTCAAACCCTCTTCATTAGAAGGGGTAAGCCATTTTTATGGGATTTCTAAATTTTATTCATGGAAAAAATTGTAACCCACTATTGTGGGTTTACCCTAGGATAATAGTAAACTCTAAATTTTTGTATAAAAGTACACATCACTAACTCACACAATATCTACCTTAAATAATACTTTAAAAATAAATTATTTATTTTTGATATGTTAAAAATATTTCATCATGATATTTTAACATGAAGAGTTGCTTGAAATATCTCTTCAAAATAATTTTAAACAAGAAGTTAAGATATACATATTTATCTTAGAAGTGTATGAAAAATGGTTGAAATTTCATTATTACATTCAATATCGTGAATTAGATACATAATACTGTATTTTCTCAAAATGTTGTCACATATGAATAATCTTTTTGATAAAAATAAGTTTGTTCCACTATTCAATTTAAATTAATGAGCCTTGCCAATTCTAAAATTCATTAAAATAGTTATCTTGCTCTTCTTAGTTTCTAGGTTTCTAATTCCTTCCATATATCAAATTTTAATTGAATAACTAGAAACACACTTATTCCTTCCATTATCAAATTTAATTTTAGCATACATTTCTACCAAAGCAATTGCAACTACATTTGACAAAATTTCTCTATCCTTTATGCTTTGATCGATGTCCATACCCTATTCCAAAGTTCCCATTTTGGCTCAAGCTAGGAGGATGTTGGCTAAGGTTGGATAGCCTAGCTTTACACCTACTAACCACTTTTGATTGAATGTTCCTAAAGTATTTAAAAAAAAATGATTTTGTAAATAATCTGCAATCAAAGCATTTTGTGAGAACATGTTCTTCGAAGCATACCATGCTATCATGGAAATTTGCAATTGACCATTGCATTAGAGACTTGCAAAAACATTCAACTTGTAAACTTCACTATTGGATGAACATTTTTTATTTTTTAATTAATTACAAAAAAAAATTCTTCCTAACAAAATTCATTCAATCCAATCACACATTTAAATTCCAAAATTTCAAAAAAATGAAAGGAAAAAAATATTAAATTTTCAAATTTTTTAACCAAAATGAGTTCAAAGATAAATTAATCTATTATCATTATCATGATAAAATTCTACTCTAATATCCCAAAAAAAAGAAGCTATGAGACAACTAAATAGGTTTATATATTAATTATTGAGACATGAAACGAAACTGAGCTATCTCACTATAGACGAAGTAAAAGTAGGGTGAGATAACAATTTTCTTGATGCATAATTTTCTCTGCAAAACAAGTTAGTTAATGAATGTAATTGCGTCGATTGGCTTGAAATACACAGCTTCTCTGAAGAACATGCAAGCCAACAATTCACGTGCCTTGTCTGTGCTTCCACATTCTGCATATCTTGCAATCATGGCAATCCATGAGATCACATTTCTTTGAGGTATTATGTCAAACAGTTCACGCCCCTTGTCTATGCTTCCACATTTTGCATACATGTCGACCAGGGTAGTTGCAACTACAACATCTGACGAAATTCCCCTTTTCCTGTGATAGATATCCACACCCTCTTACAAAACTCCCATTTTGGCACAGGCAGGAAGGCTGCTGGCGAAGGTTGCGATGTCTGGCTTTACACCTGCCAATTGTATTTGCTTGAAAGTTCATGAATCCTTTTCAACAAATCCATTAAAATATATGACCTTCGGCTTCTGATCATTAAAATTTTGCTTTACGTACATAGATGACAGTTAAAAATAGATCCTGTGTGACATGGAAAGAATAACCATGTGGTCAATATCGTTTTGCAGCGGCAACCAGAAAACAAAAAAAAGTAATACATGGGCCCATAAATTATACCAACTAAGAAGAATGCTGGATGCATCGTTCCAAAAGAATCAAAATTATTGTGGGTGCATGCATAACAACCAAGACAAGCACAATGGCAAACGACCGTGACCCGCACGCCACTAAAGATAAATTACGGATATAAGAATCTCAATGTATACCGATCGATTGTATTCACACATAAAAAAACGCATTATAGATGCAGGTATATCTACTTATCCCATACACAGGAAACGCGACAGAGGAAAAAAACATGCAAAATTAGTATCTTCTCGGCAAAAGCTAATGGCAACATTACTTTAGAAAGATAAATCAACCAAAAAGCTCTGTAGTTATCTCCCTTGTAAAATGAATCGAAATGTAGCCCAAATGATGAAATGAGAGGCATTCCACCTCTGCATTTCCTAATTACAAGCATAACCTTCGAAGCTTTCACAGGAAACAAATACTTTTCCTCCTCAACACCCCGATTTTTACAAGAATCAGCTCTGCAAATGCGCACTCCAATGGTGA
Organism: Sequoiadendron giganteum; assembly: GCA_007115665.2. Taxonomy (NCBI): domain Eukaryota; kingdom Viridiplantae; phylum Streptophyta; class Pinopsida; order Cupressales; family Cupressaceae; genus Sequoiadendron; species Sequoiadendron giganteum. Next base: position 531,492,848 of record CM021104.1, on the reverse strand, counting down.
AGTCACACACCCAGTTCTACTCTAATACCATCATAAAATTATGACAATTAAATATAAAAGAAATACAGCAGAATATTATTAAGAAAATATTGTTGTTTATAATTTAACAAAGATTGATTAGAATATATAATTTGGAAGAAGCTCAACAAATTCTGGAAACGTGAATCTACACTTGACTAATTTGCCACCTCTATAATTTTACTCTAACAAACTGTCAAAACTAAAACTAATACAGTAAACTATCTAATATACTACCAGCAATATTTACACACATTTATTCATTAATTCCAACAATTATCAGGGGAAACAACCTTCCCCCGCACAATATTTGTTGTGACAGAAGTAGGAGCAGCCAGATCCGTACAAAAAATGGTGTTTATGGTCTTTCTGATTTCTATTATTCTTTCCACATCTTCTGCAGATATGAGGCCCGTTGTGTTTGGCAGAACATTGAGTAATAATAAATAGTTCCTGTCCATTGAATTGTAGTAGATGCCCAACAATGCGCTTAGATATTTAGGTTTAGCTTAGTGACGTTGTTCTGTTCATTATAAGAATCCTGGAAAATCATCCATTTACCAAAAGAAAAATGGAGTAGGAAGAAGATTTTGAAGATGAACTAGATGAGAATGCAAAAAAAAAAACATATAGGAAAGTGTGGAAATACCACAACCAACTCTAAAGGTTAGAAATCTTCCTAAGAGGTATGATGATTATATTTCATCTATTGTACAAGAAATCAATGTATAATCTAAATCAATCAGCTAGACAATGGTACAAAAAGTATAATTTCTTCATAGTGAGCCAAAATTTTATGAGTGAATATGACAATTGCGTTTATTTCAAAAGTTTGAAAATGGTTTATTCATTATCTTGGTGATACATGTTGATGATACATTTGTAGCAAGCAAAAAAATAGTTGAGATCAATAGGTTAAATTTTCAATTGGCTATGATGTTTGCTATGAAGAATCTAGGAGTAGAAAAACAAATCTTGGACATGGAAATACACAAAAGACAAGAAACATGGTAAGCTTTGGTTATTGTACAATAGAAGTATGTGAACAAAATCCTCATAAAATATAATATGAAGAATGTGAAATTAGTAAATATCCCTTTAGCTTCCCATTCAAGCTTTCTTCAAGCTTGTGTCTTAGCAATAAAGAAGAAAAGTCCATTATATGTCTTGTGTATTGTATTATAGTTAGTAGGAAGTTTAATGTATGTGATGATATGTACAAGAACAAATATTTCATATGTAGTTGGTGTTGTCAGTAGATACATGACAAATCTAGGTAGAGATCATTGGGCAATAGTGACATGGGTGCTTCACTATTTTAGAGGCATAGGTGATTATTATATCACCTATAATAGTTGCAGCGATTCAATTTGTGCTTATGTTGATTTAGATTTTGCAAGTGATTTAGGCAAAAAAAGATCTACTTTAGGTTATGTCTTTAATCTTGCGAGAGGACCTATTTATTGTATATCAAGTCTTCAAGGAACAATTGCTTTACCTACTACTCAATAAATTATATAGCTCTCTCACAAGAATGCAAAGAGGCAATTTGTTTAGAGGGTCTATGCAAGGCAATGTGAGTGTATTATGTGATAGTCAAAGTTCTATCCATTTGGCTTAAAATCCAAATTATCATTGCAGGACCAAGAATATTACAGTTAAATACTATTTATAATATAGACTATTGATGGAGGTGGAGTAACTCTTGAGAAAGTTCATATGCTAAAAAATTGTGCAAACATATGTACAAAACCAATATTGTTAGTGAAGTTGAGGCAAAGTTTGGCTTCTCTTGGTTTGTAGAAAAGGCGATGAATGAGAATGGGAAGGTATCAGATAAATTATTGTGAAAGTGGAGTTGTTGGATTGTGACAACAAAAAGGAAAGAAAAACTTCTTTAATAAAGCTACTTTTTTCTTAAGTGAAAAAATCTAGTTTTTTCTAAAATTAATGATGGTTGTTAGGTGGAATATATATATATCCTTGAAAGGAAAATCAATTGTAATAGCAGTCGCATGAATATTTTGATTTTTTCCTTTGACCAATAAGAATATTAATACTTTTCCCAATGGATGATTCACATACATTCACATCTTGGTTTAAATATTATTATATCAAGGTATTTTATGTTTATTTATTTATTCATGACTAATCTATGCTATAATATTATTTGACTTTGTGGGATCACATTTTATCAACAATCGAAACCACCCTTGCCTAATTGATAGACTACATGCATGAATAAAATTGGTTTCATATGGGCCTCTAGTGTACAAATACTTGTAGAAAAAGAAATGAATTAAATTTCAAGATAAAGAATTTTTGCTAAGAATAAAATGATTTTTTAAAGTTTTTCTTTATATTACCCTTTGATGGATACATCTCCAATCTTCAAGGAAGATCCATTGATGGTGGATTGAAATCTTAACCTTGTAGTCTCATTTTCACCTCCCACTCATCCAATGTCTAGGCCTACATCTAAGAATATGTGTTAAATTTATTTATATACAAATTATTTGAAGTGAGCCACTTGAAAAATGTCATTGTTATATTACTTCCTATAGCTCCATCAAATTGTACTTCGGATATGGGGCCATACCTACCATTGATATTCTAATTTCAATAATTAAACCCTCAAGAATAAAATAGAAAGGAAATTTATTACTAACTCAAGCTTCCATAGTTTAATATTATTATAGATAATTATCACTTTTTAAGATTTTTTAATTTTTAGGAATTCTTATAAAATTTCACAATGTTGATAAGATACTAAAACATTGATCATAAAAATCCTATCTTAAAGTTATGATTCTTGGTTGTCAAGGTTTAAGTGCATGGGATGCCTTATGAAAAGAATACTTATCATTGTGCTCTCAAATTTAGTGAAATAGTGCATAATATCTTATTTGTTGTTGTTATGATGCAGTTATGTCTAAATGGTCTATTAAAGGATTATCCAACCATGCAACCAACACACAAAAAAATAAATGAAAATAAATGATAGAAATAATTGTTTATTCACTCATAGTCATAATAGAATGAGAATGCACTGCATTAGGCTTCTAACATATTATGTCTCAATCATTTGATTATAAATGAAAAAATTATAGAATTTGAAAGATATTACAATATAATGCCATGTCAAGTTGTCCTTTAATTTCTTTATTTTTTTTAATGATCTCCCTATATGTTTGTATATCAACTTCTAGCGTTAAGAGTGAGGTTAATTAGTCACAAGGTAGCCCAAAGCTCAATACCTAATGAAATGTGTAGTTAGTCAAACATGTAAATGAATCTTCTAGAATGGATCAAATGATGAAGGATGCATGCATCTTGATGTGGTTCACATTGTAATCTACCTTATAGGTTGAATGTTCCCAAGAATTCCCCTTGGTTGTCACAATATTTGAGGAGTTATCAAAAGAAGTAGTAGTGAAATGTTTTAGCTAGTAATAGCTTAATATAGGTAAGAGAATGAATTAGACCTTTGCAGTGATCTAAATATATTTGTAATTGAACATAACATTGTAAAACTAGTGTACAAAATATACTCCAAACTATGAGTCGACATGTACAATTATAATTAAATATTGTAGAATCTATGATCATTGGAAATAACCATAATGTATATGAAAACTTACAAATAAATAAGTAAAATAAAAGGAGATATTTTTAGGTGATTCAAGATTTCTCTTTAAATATCTTGGGATGCTTATACATTAGACACCTAAGGTTATTAAAAAATAGAGTCCCTTACTTTCTAGTGGCTAGGGGGAAGCCAATACAATCAACCTCAACCTTTGAAATCCATGATGATCCTTCTTCAGATATTCATTTTTACTTTACCAAATACTCCTCATATTATCATTCTTTTGAATCATCCAATTTTATTATCTATTTTTTTATCTCCTCTTTAGGGTAACTTGAAATATATGATTTTCTCATTGTACTTCTAGGACACTATTTCTAGACTCTCCCTCCTGATATTGATATAAATCTAAAACATTGAATACTAGTGATATGCCCAATCCTTTTGATAACTCTACTTAATATGCATTTCATGAATGCAACTTTTTGATAATTCTATAGGGACCAAACTTCTTCATCTTCATCTTATTTTATGTCCCAATAAAATTTTTTCCTTCCTAAGATACACCATTAATTCATCTCCAATTGCAAACTCCTTATTCCTTATTCCTTATTATTATTAATTTTCTCTTTATATCTACCATTTATCTTCTCCAATTGACTTCTTACTTCTGCATGCACTTCTTTCATATGCTCTACAAACTCCTTTTCTCTACACTCATCTTTTCTTTATTACTTATATCTCTTAACTCTAATACATTCCTTAGAGAACTACCACAAGCAATCAATATTAATTTTCATGTACTCCTATTTATTAAATTATTAAATATAAAAAACTACTTGTGTTGGTACTATTTCTTAATTTTTTAATTTTTCTCCAACCAAACATCTCAATAGATTACCTAAAATCCTATTCATAAATTCTATCTATCCATAAATTTATCGGTGATATGTTAAGCTAAAATTTATATATGTCCTCATTTTCTTCCATAATTTCATCAAAAAATAACTAACATATTATATATATAAAGCAATACTATTGGGTAATCCATGAAATTGTATGACTTCCCTAAAAGATAAATCAACTATATTTACATAATTATTCTTATTACATCGAATGGAATGCACCATCTTAATTTTTTTCTACATCTACAAATTTTGATCATGATCTCTTTGCATTCTGGGAAATCCTAATACAAAATACATATTGATATCTTTCCAAGGATTTTTGAACTAGTAAGGGTTGATACAAACCAACATTCTAGCTACTTCCCTTAGTTGTTTAGGAAATTCTATAAATTTACATAAATTTTCTCACATCTTTGTATATCTATGGTCAAACGTTGTACTCCTTAACCAATGTCAATGTCTTATCTATGCAAAAATGTCTTTTTAATTCACCATTATGCTTCTCCTTGATCAAAATCTCTTGCATTGAGCTTCTAAGAATACACAACTAGTTACCTTTACAAAAATTCATTTTAGATCAAGTAATATAGCCACTTACATCTATGCATACTAATTCCTTAGATTCTCTCTATGCTTTTGAAAAGTTAGGATAAACTACATCAAGATGCCTCAACTCCTCAAATGTAAGTAATTTTACTCTTATTTTTATCAAAAAAACATTATCTCATACTCAATGTATCAACAACCTTATTCTCACTCTTATGGTTCAACATAAATGTATAACTTTGCATTAATTCTACCTATTTAATATGTTTCTGATTCAACTTACCTTGGTCATTCAAATAATTCAATTGTTGGTAATCAATATACAACACAAAGCCCTCATGCAAAACATATTTTCCCCACTTCTTCAATGCATGAATCATGGCATAAAACTATTGATCACAGATCAAATATCTACTTGCATCACTCAAATTTTAAGTAAAACATGCTACTAATTTTCCTTCTTAGCTCAACACTACATGAATTACATTCCCAATTTCATAAAAATCAACTTTAAATAATTTTTTAATATCTAGTAATGTTAGTGTGATGTTTGAAATTATACTCCCTAAAGGTGAAAGTACAATTTCATGCTTTATTTGGAACTTGCTTTAATATTCACTCCATTAATGCATTTTAGAGGTGCCCCTTAGCCTTGACCTTTCCTATCAACCCAAGAGAATGTGTCAATGGTACCCTAAAAGTGCCTTCTCGATCATAGTTAATCGAATTAACCTCAACAAGTGCTCATTTTCTAAATGAGTCCTAATAAAGTAGACCCTAAACTTGTAAACCAAATTTGAATGTGTGCAAAAGGGTTGGATAGGGATGCTAGCACCCTAGTGTAGGTTTTTTTTCCTAAATAAATTGATTTTCCATTTATGTCGATCTCTAACTTCATAGATGTGAATTCAAATTTGAGAGTTAGCGGTAAATTAATCTTAAAATTTTAATTTAAATGAGTTATCCCTCTCTTTAATTTATTCCTATGTTCCACTATAAATATACAAATTATTATTTCAAATAAAGGGAGAATCAATTAATATTACAACAAAGCTTTCTATTGTTTTATAGATTTACTAAGAAAATTTTAGAATAAATCAAGCTAGCACAATGATTGGAGTTTGATGCTATGAAAGGAAATGGTGGAATATATAGGTTTTAGAGATAGCTTTGGCTTCCTTCAAGCACTTAATTACTTGTTTTCAATATGTTCTCATCTTCATAATTTGATTTCCTTGCTACCCTAACTAAGGTATTTATGCATTTGAATTTTCCCTAGGGTATTTGACTTTCTCTTGGGTTGATCTTGCTTGTATCATTTAGGAATCCTAACACATTTGAGTAGGTTTTTCATAATTTTAGATCATGACAACCTTAGACACACATAAGATTAAGTGCACACAAATATATCTATCAATCAATCAACTATTTGTGGAGGTTGAAATACCAAAATGGAGGTTTGACTAAGGAAAAATCCTATATATCCACATATTTCCTTCTATTTTTTGTGATTTTATAGGATCAAATCTAAAGACAACAAATTTTAGAGTGAAAGAACACAGTGCAAACATATATGTTTCATACTAAAAAGTTATAGATCTAGATTCACACTTCTTAGAAAGGGGTGCCACCACCCCTGTCCTTCTAGTTTAGCTTCAATTTTACAATATAGGTGCACAAGAATTTTTGCTTCTCATTCTATCTTTAGTCTATTGGGTTTCCTCTTTATTTTTCTTTATCCTTTAATATTTTCATGCTCAAAGTATAAATACCAATAACCAAATTAATGAGGTCTTTAAAAATCTCAAATTTAATATCTTTCATTTTCACCCCTTGCAACTCCCAATATTTAGAAAAGTCAATAGATATTGTGGTGCTATGCCCTTTAATTCTCTCTATATACTTTGTTAACTCATATTTTCTCAAAATAGTCCTTGAAAAAAAATTATACTTAAAAGTAACTTATAAGATTTAGGCTCCGCATGATTCCTTTCATGACCAATAAAGATTAAGCCTTGAGATAGCTTGGCAACTAGAAAATATTTCTCTTAGCTAGTAGTAGAAGAGCCACAATAGATCAAATAGATAAATTCAATATTAAAATAAGGGTTTAAAATGACTAATTTGGACCTTTTTATATTATTTGTTAAGAATAAAATTAAGACACGTCTATATCCTTATATTTTTATTTCAAAAAAAATAGTATATGTAAATTGTTGAAAAAATTCAAAATGGAAGATTGTAAATAATCTCTAATAGTCATGGAAACTAGGAAAATAATTTGAAACTTTCTAAGAATAAAATAATTTAATTGGTTGATGATATAAGGTTTGAAAAATCTATTATATGCTCGATCTATTTGTCAAATACTAGAGTTGATATTTTATTTTCATTGGCTAGATTCATGCACAAATCAAGAAAAAATCATTAATTAATAAATTTAAAATGATATATTTGCAAGATACGTAAAATTTTGGCATGAAATATAGGAGGCATGCAAATTTTAGGTTATAGGTTTTCACATAAACTATAGTGATAGTGTGGATGACAAATATTTTATCATAGATTAGTTAATGCATTTGAGAATTAGAATAATATCTTGGCGTTACAAGAAATGAAATATATTAGATAATTCTACCATTGAATCATAGTACATTGTAACATGGGATGTTCAAAGAGAGGTAATAAATTTTCGTAGGATTCTTGAAAAGATGCATAATAATTTGAGTGATCCTATAATGTTGAATGTGGATAATCAAGAGAAATTGGAATTTTATAATGAAAAGAGTTCAATATCATTATATGATAATTTTGATAGAATAGTCAATATTATTAATTTTCTAAATGACGAAAAAAATAGTAGAGTTATTTATAAATCTTTTAAATAAGTTCACTTTTTAAATAAATATAGATAAGATTTTACAATGAATTTAAAATGAGAAAGAAATATTGAATAAAGATAGACTTTATATCACAAAGGCGTATGCTAGAAAGTATAATAGATTTATTTTTTAAATATTTCATTTCAATCCACGGGTTGATATTTATTTGTTAAAGAATTGAGCCCTCACTATGGAGATCAAAGATCAAATTGCAAGGGGACATCTAATATGGAATTCTAAAAGTTGACTCTTGAATTTTAATGGCTATTTCTAGTTGTTGGGAAAATGTTTTTTGTTCACCTTACATAATATTTATAATATAAAATTTATGTTATTTGTGTTGTACCTAAAGAAGCTATGGATGCACACATGACATGGTTTAGGCATTCTTTTCGTCACTTGTATATTGTATGTAATTTTAGGATAAATATTTAATGTGGTTTTTCACATTGAGAAAATATTTAATATTAGAAAAACATAGTACAAAAACTTTGAAAATCTTAGTATCAAAAATTAAATGAGGAGGACATGGTTTTATAAGGTCATGGTATTAGAAACATGGTTTATGTTATACCACTTGATGGTTTTGTGCAAGATTATTTTATAAAGGCAAGAACATGAATAGTTGTTAAGGTTGACTAGGTTTCTATCATAACCTTTGGCATATTGACTAAGGTTGCATTTATGAGGAGAGGAAACATAGATTGTGATGTATGATTACGTGTTTCTCAATTACTTGTTCACATGAAGCAGAATTAGGGAGCTTTATATTTCAAAATCATTGCATGGAGACTTTGCAAGTGTATTGTAATCTTGTTCATGAGATAATAAATTTTGTGAGTGATTTTGGAGGCTATTTTTTCCCCTGTGAGGGTTTTCTCAAGTTACATCTTATGTTATCTTGATGGTAAGTTTCTCTATTCCTTTGGATTGTGGATTTTAAATACTTATTTGTATTTTTTTTTCCTCATGGGGATAAGTGGAAATAGTTCATTATGGCTACAAATTTCCTTTTCACTAGTGTGGTTTCTTGGAATTACCTTGTAATAGTTAAAATTAAAGTATTTTTATCATGTTGATGCTCATATGAATATAATATTTTTAAATGATTAAAATTTTTAAAAGTATTTAATTTAATACATAAAATATTTTTTATTTTTTATGTGCACATAGGAATGAAAGTTAAAAGATCATCTTCCTAAATTGTATCTTGAATATATTTTAAATGAATAAGGAATAATAAGAATAAAAAAATTTCACTTATTATATTTTTAATCCTTATTAAAAAATATGTATAATTATATTAAAATATGATTTACAAACATCCATTTTAAATGACTTCAAATACCACCTATATTATCTATTAATATATATTCACAAAATAAATCTTAAATGCAATTCCAAATTTTAATAGTCATAATTAAAAACCTTAAAACTTCATATTACCATTACCATTACCAAACTCAACTATCTATTATTATTTACAAATAACAAGATTCTCAACCATCATATTATTATTCATAAATAATGAGATTAAAAAATATAATGAAAGATGATCCCTCATATAATGAAAGAGAAAAGAAAAAGAAAAGAAAGGCCTAATTAGTGGTCACATGCAAGATTTTAAAATGTAGACAATATATAAACAATTAGTGATGGTATAATTTGATTAGACCTTATGTTCCACCATGAACCTCTATTATTCGGGTGATTAATTTTTTTTAGTATTTTTTAAAAAGCAGATATTTAAAAAAATAAAAAAATAATGAGTGGTACATAAATATGGGTTGAATGAAAGAGTGTGTGTTTTTTATATTATTTATGAAATTAAATTGTTCATGAGATCAAGAATAGTAATCAAGTTATTTTGCATATTTAAATACTTTAGATTTATATGTCTTTTAAATTATGTTTCAATGATACTTACGTTATTTTTTTAACTTTATATTTTTGTTATAAATGCTGATTAAAACTTATTATTTATGTGAATCTCTTCTCTTCAGACATGATAGCTAAGGAGACAACCTTTAAAATACCAATTTATTTGATTGAGATATTATTAGAAATCCAACAATCTATGATGTACTTGTTAGAAAATATGAGTTAGTGCTCAATTTATGTGGGTAAATAATAATTACGTGAGTAATTATTATCATGTAAATGTTAGTAGTTAGTAATATTATTGTTATATTAACAATAATATATTTAACGGTTCGGAATTGTTTTAACAACTCATATGATTTGAGTTGTGTATTGTTATGTGAGTAACAATCACAACTAAATAGAGATTTATAGAGATAATATCTTCTTGAATATAGGAGTAAACTCTCCTCTATATATATATATGTTGTGTATTTGAATAAAAAGAATGCACGCATTATTTTCTTGAATTATTTTAGCTTCTTAACCTCTGTCCATATTCTTAATATGGTATCAGAGCAGGTTCTGTGCCTATTACTTTCCAGTGAGGATATCGTTCTATCTTGAGAGCCTCCAGAGGTCATGGTGGAGTTTGGCAGAATTTGTTATCAGTGGTATTGCTCTCGATTGTTGATTATTAAATTAGAGGTCACCTACATTCTTGCATCGGCTCTTTCGGTGCTTCTATCATGCGGGCTTCTTAGATTGGCCTAGATCCGTATTGTTTTCTTTCTGACTCAGTGCATTGGGTGATTGGCTGGAGGATCGAGCAGTCTCATTGGCGGATCGAGCTAGCAGATCTTCATTCCATATTGGTTGGTCATTGTTCATTGTTGTTGACCTCTGCTAACTCTTGCTCCGTGTGAATTCACATCCCCTACATCGAGTTTGCAAGAGCATGTACAGATTGGCCTTGCGGCAGCGTTCTATGTTACTTCTTCAGGGCTTGGCGGTTTTCATTCCCATTGGTGTCTATATTCTCATCAGTCAACATTGGAGGTCTTTTTTTTTCGTATGAGTGAACTGCGCCAGCGTATCTACTTTGGACGCGAATTTCTATTGGCAGTTTGGGAAGCTTGTGCTTGAAGGCTCTCTTCCTAAGAAGACCGTGCTTTAGGCTCAATTCATCACTTGTGAAGGCTTGTGATTGGAATGTGTCTAAAACACCATGCACTGATGGCATTAGCGCTCACCGTGGAATGCTAGTGATAATAGTGGCAGGGGTCAGCGAATGTCAGAGGCAACGTATGAAGACCTAGATTGATCGTGTGTTGCTAGTTTTTTGACCTGTAATCTACATTTGTGAAGGTCATTCAAAGAAAAGGTCCGACTTCTCAAATCAAGTTTTATATCTTAAGGTCTAGTAAAAATATAGTAAATTGTCAAGTTAAGTCATAGTTTTTCATTATTGTCTAATGTCTCAAAATGTTATATTAGTTTATGTTATAGTCCATTAAAATATAGTGTGTTGTCAAAGTTAAGTTGTATTAAATTAATAAGATTAGGGTCCATTCATGAGTCTTGTGTCATTGTAGAAGAGTTTAAAAGTCGATTTGAAAATTGTTAAAAAAAAAAAATGGGTCAAAAGAGTGCATTTTCGATGTAATCCGACACTTGTAGAAATTTTTAAAATGTACTTTTAATTAAGTTTTCAACGAAAATAAAGATGAAAATTGTGCCTGGCTTTGGGGGCTTCGCTCCTCAACCCCGCCCTGTATCGCGACAGGGAGTGCGTATCGTCCTCGTCTATACCTTTCGTTGAGTTAGCAACATTCATTGGAGGCTGGAGGCAATGGAGGAAGGAGGCCAATTAGCGACCTCTCGCCAGTCACCAACGACGGGGCCGCATAGAGCTATGGTGGCATTTTTCTTTTTGTGTGCAGTGTGGTGTGTACCTGTTTGTAGTGTTCCTTTTGCTTTGTGTGGTGGATGTTGAAAAATGATTCTATTGGCAATCATATGACTATAGTGGTCCTTTGACTATCGTGATCCTCTGAGTGTCGTACTTCATTGGAAGATGGTCAACTAGTGAGTACGTTCACTGGCAATAATGCCCATGTGCAACAAGATCCAGACAGTAGTATGCAGTATGGTATGATGTTTTTTTTCAGTACTCTCGGTTGTGTGAATAAATGGAACTTCACATTGTGGGGGGGAATAATAACCAATGTTCCATTCCCATTTTGTGCCAAAATGGCTAAAGTAAAAGGCAGCTTCCAGTGGCAGTGGCAGTTGTCTATGATGTTCAAGATCGAGTGGTAGCGATCGATAACAGTGACTGCAATTAAGAACATTGTGTTCTTATAGAATATAATGTGAAAACTTTTCCAGTGTGAGTTTTTCATATATATGTTGATTCCTATATGACTTCCCTGATTTCCAAGCATAGTGGCGAACAAAAGCACCGAAGAAATGCAGTTCATGGATCTTGAAAGGGTTTGTGGGAGGATCCAGAAAACCACACGAGGTGGACAGTTGATGAGTTCTTGTCACGTCAAGGTTTGTGGTAAGCCTGTTTAAAACCATGGAAGGAGAGAGCCTTTCTTTTGTATCAAGGTCATGAGCCACGAGAATGGGCATGCCACAGGGGTGAGCATACTGTAGAGGAGTGTGTGAATGTCTTTCTACCATGTTCGCACTAAGGGGGGATGTTAGAAAATATGAGTTAGTGCTCAATGTATGTGGGTAAATAATAATTACGTGAGTAATTATTATCATGTAAATGTTAGTAGTTAGTAATATTATTGTTATATTAACAATAATATATTTAACGGTTCGGAGTTGTTTTAACAACTCATATTATTTGAGTTGTGTATTGTTACGTGAGTAACAATCACAACTAAATAGGGATTTATGGAGATAATATCTCCTTGAATATAGGAGTAAACTCTCCTATATATATATGTTGTGTATTTGAATAGAAAGGATGCACGTATTGTTTTCTTGAATTAATTCAGCTTCTTAACCTCTGTCCATATTCTTAATAGTACTATCATTGCCTAATTTTTCTTGGGCATTATCCACACTCTAGTCTCACACCTAAGACAATGTTTGTTAGTTCTTCACTGAGCTATCAACATTTTTCCTTTCAATTTTATTTCTATTCTCATACATGTTTTTATTGTTCATGATCACAAAAAATTAAACTATGTTACATAATATCCTTTCTTCTTAAACTGCTTTATCCACATGATTGCCTTAACTTTTTCTCTCACACATCTTTTGATTTCTTTATTGACATTTTATACTTCCATGTTTGATGTTTTTATATTCAATCATTCATTTAATATTCTATTTCATTCACATGCTTTTTCTTCCCCTTTGCCATTATTATGTTGGACTAGGGATGAGACCATATTCTATTCTCATTAACTACCTTTATTTTCTGACATCAATATTCCTTTAAAAAAACAATTCAATATTTTAATTTCAAAACTGCTTATTATGATTAAATACACTTAAATCCTCTCTATTTGTCTTTTCAATTCTGTCGTGTGAGATACCCAACTTCCCATCGATTACACGTGGAAGCTTTCCATTCCAAAAAACATTAGATCACGGCTGACATATGCAAGCTTTCCATGCAAAAAAAATACGATCACGGGCGACATTTCCATAATTCCCGCAAGTATCTTTCATATTAAATTATAATGAAGTGCACACAATTTTGGACAATAATTCGTGCCAGTCCAGTGAAACTCTGTTCATTGTTGGCCGACTCCATGTCTGGAGTTACAACCTTATATTTCATCTCTTGTTTTAGCCTTTCTCAGAATCTTATAACAACAAATTTCATGTGGTTAAGCATATGAAAGTTGGTGCACAGTCAAACCAAATATGATAATTTATCCTACAGGAAATATAAATCCTTCCCTGGCATGGATCTTCCCTAGAGCAGACTAATATGGGGAGAGTTCTAGTTTGGGTAGTGTGTGTTTCAGTAATATATTATTTTGCAAAGGTGGAGTTGTGTAGTTTAAATGTTCCACCTCCTCTGCCAGTTCTGCCTGTGCCGAGTGCCAATCAGCTGAAATGGCAGCATAGAGAAATGATCATGTTTATGCACTTCGGCATTAATACGTTCACCAATAGTGAAAGGGGAACAGGGAAAGAGGATCCTCACTTGTTCAATCCCAAGGGGCTTAATGCCCAACAGTGGGCGAAGGTGGCCAAGGAGGCAGGGTTTTCTCTCCTTATTTTGACTGCCAAACACCATGATGGGTTCTGTCTCTGGCCTTCTGCGTATACAAATCATTCGGTGAAAAGCAGCCAGTGGAAAGATGGAAAAGGAGATGTTGTGAAGGATCTATCAGAGGCCGCCAGGGACCAAGGACTGGATTTCGGTCTGTATTTATCTCCATGGGATCGTTATGAGCCTTTCTATGGGAAAGAGGTGCAGTACAATGAATTCTATTTGGGGCAGCTGCAGGAGCTCCTCAACAGGTAACAATTTTAACTTTTATGAAGAGTTTGTAATGAGAAAAAGCATAACGATAAGAGATGAAAAACTGTACTAATGTTTGTTTACTACAGAGCTTACATATGATTTTCGTATATTGCTTCTGTTGCAAATATTAAATCTGTGCAAAATTTCAACTCCTTAGAAATTTGGAACATCTTCACGGTTATGATAGTGTTAAAAATAGCTCTAAGATATACTCATTATCTATGCAAACAAATACGGTGGATACCCACTGTAAGTTGTGGTTAAACAATGACATGTTTAACTTCTTTATTATCTACAACTTTATTTTTGATATAATTACTAGATAATTTTACCTCTAGCTTTTACATTTTAAATTATAGATATTCTATTATTTAAAAAATAAAATTATAGAATATTATTTTACTTAAATATCATTTTGTAGATGGTCGATTTTACACTTCCTTCATACTAAAAACAATAAATATCTATCATATTTTAACTAACTTAAATTGATCTTTTGACTATTAAGTTAAATAATCTTCGAAGAGGTAATCTAGGTACTGCAAGGATAGGTGGAATTGGACAAAATAACGTTGGATTGGTAAGGTTTGGGATCTCCTTATGGCTTTTGAGTAAGCTTGTGAGTTGGTATGGAACAAGATAATTTTTAAGATAGATTCTATGATTTGGTCTTTCTTTAAAGGGAAAGTCTCAAGAGTCTTCTTGGATGTGGGTTCTTATGTTAAATGAATACTTCACTTTTTACAAAATTTTGAGTCTATTTCCAATATTCATATTTCTAGAGAATAGATTTTTGTTGTGGGTTATTTGATCATTGGGTCTCTAATGTTAATCATATTTGGAAGGTAACAAATTGGACATTGCTCAAACTTCGTAGTTTCTTTAGCGTTTTTGTAATGATATAGTTTGATATATTTGGCTTCATTTTTCTCAAAATGTTTCGTTTTATCAATTTTATGATTTCTTCTAGTTCATAAAGATGGTATCCTAAAGCTTCTTAGGATTTTTACCATTTAGGCTTTAGTGATAATTGATGCTGTTTGGAAATCTAAATATAATTTTCTATGATTATTTAATTAATATATTTCTTTAAAAAAAATATTGTAAAATATTTTTTACTTAAATATCATTCTTTTAAATATTCAAACAATCAATAATAATTTTACATCTCATCTATATACAAAAGTATAAATATTTAAATATTTATCATATCTTTGATTATATTCAAATGGCAGGTATGGCCCCATATCGGAGGTATGGATTGACAGGTTCAAAGGAGATAACATAACAATGACATACCTGTTCTCCGAGTGGTTTGCCATTGTCAAAGAGTTAGAGATATATGCAAACGTGTTCTCAGACTCAGGACCAGACGTCAGATGGATGGGAAACGAAAAAGGCGTGGCAGGATTAACCTCTTGGTCCACCATCAATGGATCTTCCTATCACTTTGGCCAAGGCAATAAAGAGTAAGAATACATGTAAAAAACCATCACAACTGATTTGGACTGTCCTCTGTTTTAAAGTTGCTTGGATCTAAACAACAAAATGGGTTTTCCCTGCAGGTATATGAACACTGGAGATCCCTATGGAACGGATTGGATTCCTCCAGAATGTGATGTATCCATCAGGAAAGGGTGGTTTTGGCACGTGGATCAGGAACCCAAATCGCTAAGCCAATTGCTGAACATCTACTATACTTCAGTGGGGAGAAACTGCGTCCTTTTGCTCAACGTTCCGCCAAACACAACCGGCCTTCTGTCTGAAGAAGACGCAGAAAGAGTAATTGAATTCAGCAAGGCCATAAAAACCATTTTTTCTCTGGATCTGACTGCTTCCGCTTCTGTGACAGCAAGCAGCATGAGAGGGCCAGCCTTCAGCCCTATCAATGTTTTGAACAACGATATCTGGACTTACTGGGCACCCAAGGATTCCAGGAGCGGCAAAAAATCTCATTGGATAGAACTGAATGCCGAAGAAGCTGTTGAATTTAACGTTGTGAGGATTCAGGAGACCATAGTATTGGGGCAAAGGGTAATGGAGTATGGTGTTTATGCATCAGGAGTTGATGAGAATAAAATGATGCTTGTGAGTAATGGGACTACAATTGGTTACAAGAGGCTTCATAGACTTGAAAAGCCTGTCAAAGCTATCGGGGTTTTGCTAGTTATTTGGAAGTACAAAGGGAATGTGCCCTTAATTTCTTCTTTTGGCCTGCACTTTGATCCATTTTACGATGCGTTTTCGCCATAAATATTTCTAAGAAATTTTATTTTGCTTCCAAGTAATGTGAGTGAAGAAAGCTTAATTTACTTCGCTGTCATGTGAACTAATAAATTCTTCGAAGCTTTACATGTTCCGTTTTAGTCTTTAAAATACCTAGAGAGTGGAATCTTTGTGGGTTTTTTCAGTTACGTGAAGTATTTTATCAATTATATTATAATCAGTAACGGCATCTTAGTGTAATAGGTATGTTAAAGAGTTATCAAAGGTGAATTGTTGAGTTTTAAGTAAATGAATGTTGTGTTCAACATAATTCTTCATGAATGCACATCATTTTTGGCATGAATTGAATTATTTAAAGTCAATTAAAGTTTAGGTACCCTTTGTCAACAATGAGATGCACAGCTACAATATTGGACCATTTGATCATACTCTAAATAGCATAGACCTCACAATATGAAACTTAATTACTTCTTGATGAATAGTTGATAAGCATAGTCATTTGTCTACGATATTTAGAGGTTGCAAGAATGAGCCTATCAATGTCTAGGTATGTGGATCACTTAATAGTTGATTCATTAACAAGGACATCAATGTAGGTATGGTGACTCTACATTTGATAAATATTGAACCAATGATAATAGTTTTATTGGAATGTTGACTTATTTGTAATCAACATGTACATTCTCTTCTTGATTTTTTGGAGGCACAAATTCATTATCCTTTAATGCTCTTATCCTTCTTAAGAAAAGAGACACCTAAGGGATCAAAATATAAAATAGAGGGATAATTAATGTGGATTCATACTTTTGTATTTGGCTTAGTTCTTTTAAACACCAAGCAAACCCTACATAACCACTTGAAAAGATTGGAATGAGGGTGATACTATCCTCCAATAATATCAGCTCATTTAATAATTACAAATCTTGAAGAATGAAGACTATGCTCACCTCATTTAGCACTTGCAAAAATGATTGAATAAATGGTTCTAGAAGAAACAAACCTTGTAATCCCCACTCTACAATATCACCATATTTGAGTTGGAGTTATAAATCAAGTCTTATATGCGACCCCATTACCATTACACCAAAATCCCTAAATTTTATGGCTCATTGGTTTTGAAGAGAATTTACTATTTTTATGTTGAGATTCATTGTTTCTATATGAATTAAATTTTTTCTACTCCACACTTATTATTATTATTTGAATTGACTCTTTTCAAGTCCACATTTATTATCTTTATTTGAATTGAGTCTTTTCAAGTCCATAGTTTTGCACTTTCAATATTTTCATAAGACTCTAATTTCTAATATTTAGTTTTTAGTTTTGAATTATTGAGTATTGATATTATTATTCCTTCAACAAATGGTCTTTTATCTAGAATTAGTACATGCCAATTTCCAACTTGAGCGGTCAAGGAAGGTTCCCTAATTTCCTATCTTCAATTCTTAGTTCTAATATTAATTTTTTGTTGAAAACTAAAATATTTAAGTAGTTTTTGAAAGATAGAAAGGGTGGGGAGAGACTAAAAATTATAATTCAACTTTATACATTCATTACAATTACTAGATTTTGAGTAATGTATTTTGGGATATGGATGTAATAATTAATTAAATTTGAGACAACCAAACTCTTAAATATAATTAGTATCAAATAAATAAGCTATGAATCCCACCTTTGTACATTATGCCTACCATTTCCATATATAACTATATTTTTGTTAAAAAAAATTATTGATTGTGGTTACTAGATCTCTAATTGCATTGAATTATGAATGCATGACTACCAAATCCACAAAATATACACATATGAAAAACTCATTTATTATTCTTTGATGGACATCAAAACCCTATTCTTGAGCTCCCTTTTGGACAATTTTGAAGAATGTTGGAAAATGTTGTGAGATTTTGCATCACACTTTCCCATCTCACTGTATGCAAATTAACAAAAAATTGAAATATATAAGAAAATAAATGGCACAAGACTAATGAATACACATGCGATTGCCATCATTTTAGTCTAATGAATAGTGAGTTGAATCAAAGATAAATTGATAAAAATATAGATACATAATTATATCTATTTCCCATAATTTAATTATCTTGTAATAATTATGATTTTTTTGTTGTTTTAAGCTAAAAACCATTATGATTTGAACATTTAGGGTATGTGATCTAGTATGTGGGCATTGGTTAGGAAGTGAAAGATCACAAGACCTCTTTGGAATCCCTCCTTTCTAGAAGTCATCAACGAGAATATTGACTCAAAAAAAATCAAGGATAGGTATCATTCATTAAGCATAAAAAAAAAAAAAAATGGAAACCCCCTACAAATTCATTCCTCTATAACACATTAAGCATTGAACAACATTTTAGAAACCCCTTATAAAATCATTCCTCTCTATTAAGAAAAATAAATCTACTATCACAACTTATATAGAATGAAATAAAAATAATTCAACATCTAAATATTAAGTACAAAGTGACTATAAAAATCCATAATAGAGTTTTAATCAAATGTAATCAATAGTTTTGAAGCAAAATTTCATAACCTTTTTCCAGCATCCTCCATGTATATGTTAAGATGCAACTTTGGAAAAGGGTGTGGACATCCATCAAAACATGAAGGATAGATAACTTTTATCAAATGTTGTAACTAAAAATACCCTTGTAGATGTATGAAAATATGGTTTAGCATAGATAGAGTATAAAAAATATTCGATAGAATACTTCAAAGGCATGTGCTATCAATACTTGCAATGATTGTATAATATGCTAAAAATGGATTTGTTGAAAACTCTTCAGAAACTTTCAAGAAAATATAATTTTTATGTATAAAGCTAGACTCAAAATGGACAAAACAAGGATAGGTATCATTCATTAAGCATCGATTTTTTTAGAAAACTCATAAAATTATTCCTCAATAACACATTAAGTATTGGAAAACATTCTGGAAACCCCCTATAAAATCTTTCCACTCAAAACAAAGAAAGAAAGATATGTATCATTCATTAAGAATCAGAAAAAATTATGGAAATCCCTTATAAAACTATTCCTCTATAACACATTAAAAATAAAAGAACATTCTGGAAACCCCCTGTAAAAGTGTTCCTCTATAACACATTAAGAAAATAAAATCTACTATCTCAACTTATAGAATTAAATGAAAAGAATTCAACATCTAAATATTACTTGTACAAATTGATTATTAAATTTCTTAATAGAGTTTCAATAAAATGTAATTTGTAGTTGTGAAGCCAAATTTCATAACCTTTTCCAACCTCCTTCATGCATATTATAAGATGGAGCTTTGGAAAATGGTGTGGACATCCATCAAAACATGAAGGATAGAGAAATTTCATTAGGTGTTGTAATTAAAACTATCCTTATATATGTATAAAGTAAAATGTGGAAGAATCGATAGGCTATGAAAATTGTTTGATAGAATTCCTCAAAGCCATGTGCTCTCATGTCCTATAGTGACTATATCTAGCTTTTAAAAAATGGATTTTTTGAAAAGTATTCAAAAAAATTCAACAAAATACAATTAGTAGGGATAAATCTAGACATGAAAATATTTACATTGTTTCTCCTTTCTTTTGTAAAAATAGGAGCATTGGAACAAGGTATAAGAATATATCAAAGAATAATTTAAGGGATATTTTTTGTTAGATGTTATATATGTAATTGTCTTGGTAGACATGTATGGAAAATATGGAATGATAAATAGGACACTTTTAATTTTTTGACACAATGCCTTACAGAGATTTCATCCCATGGAATGAAATGATTGTAGGATATGCACTATCTTCAAAAAATAGAAATATTTCATATTTCATATGGTGAAATTTTATATTGGCTCAATGTATATACATTGTACAAAGTTGAAGAAGATTTTTTGTTCGTTTTAGTGAAGTAAAAATTTAATGAACTAGTAGAGCTCAAGGAAACCTTTAGCCTTTACTAGAATTTTTTTTGCTATGGGATATTGTACAAGGAAATGATAGGTAGATGCACATTTAAGGATTTGACAAGGCCTCACTAATTCTTATGTTATATGTAGGATCATATTGTAGAGGTATGAGGCGTAGCCAATTAATTTGATCTATATTTGTATACATGTTGATAGTTTAATCTCCAAAAATTGCAATACATTAGTTATATAGCTTAGGAATACTAATCAAAATGTTCAAGAGTCTTGAGCCTCTATATGTATAAAATTTTAGAAACCCACTAAGGAAGTCTCAAGTCTATTCATTCATGAGGTTATAACATGTTCCATATAAACT
This sequence comes from Sequoiadendron giganteum, assembly GCA_007115665.2. Classification (NCBI taxonomy): domain Eukaryota; kingdom Viridiplantae; phylum Streptophyta; class Pinopsida; order Cupressales; family Cupressaceae; genus Sequoiadendron; species Sequoiadendron giganteum. Next base: position 531,472,027 of record CM021104.1, on the reverse strand, counting down.
AAAAACCCTAAGTTTGGGAATGATTAAAAGATTGATTTCATCATGTTTCATCCATCTTGAATGGATCGAGCAATAATTTTCCTAGAAAGTCATATTTCTCCTTCATATATAGGGAATCCCTTCAAAATAAAAATATTAAACTCTATTGTTTTTTAGTTTGTCTCACATAATATTTATTTTTATGTAATAAATTAAATGAAAAAATGAAAAAAAATTGTTTTATATTTCACCTTAGATATATAAATATAAGTAAAACAATATAATAAATAGTATTTTATTTTCCTTAAATATATTAATGATCTTTAATCAAGATTTTTGAGGTCTTCAAATGAGTCAAATTTCTCCTTCATATAAATTTAGTAAATATTTTATCTATTGATTTACAAAGAGGATTTAAGGATGACTAGGAGATGAGGAAAATATTTGTGCACTTTGATTTGGATTCTAGATGTTAGAACTAACTATAAAACTAATTTTTTAAATTTTAGCACTTGTAATAGGGTTGAAAAAAATTATTGTAGATGCATAAACCCTAGTGTTACACCTATTCACTCAAAAAACATGCAAGGTTATTACAGTGAACTCATACTAGTAGAATTGATAAATTTATCCTAATATAGACAATGAAAAAGACTCATTTTTTTATGAACTTTGAACATCAATTTTCATATACCTTCCTTAATTTTGGTAACACTGGAGGATGGTATGAGTCTATGTAATGAAATAACTTCCACAAGAGGAGAATATAATAGGAATATGTTATAAATAATTGAGAATAATAAGTTTCTTTAGGTGTGAAAAACTCCAAATATTTCCAATGAAATAACAATTCACAATATGATTATAATAAAGTTCCATTAGGTCCCATATATACCTAATTATTTCATGGTTTCCACCTAGGTAATCTTAGATACCTAAACATAAAACCTAAATGACTTAATTCCCTTTATAATCCTATAATAATAATAATTTAATTTAATTAAGAGTTGATCTAGCCACAATTTAATTCTGGGTGATCCCACAATGTTGGTTTACAATTTTTGGGAGATTTTGATTTTTTCTGAAATCACATATTTTTAGATAATATAATGACTTAAGCCTTAAAAATTTCCATTTTAAGGATTCCAATTGAAGAGGGTTTTATCAATCCACCTTAGATCAAACCCCCTTGGATAGAACCCCGCTAGTTTTAAACCATACCTATAATAGAGTCTCCTTTACACCTATCAAAATGGTGATAAGAAACCACATTTGATTTACCTTTTGGGGGATCAAATGAATTAATCTAAAATTTATTTTTTGTAAGTGTGTAGTCCTTATTATAAGCTTCCCAAAAAGTATAATTTGAAATAAATTTAATTTAATTATTATATTTATTTTTTATTTCTTGTGAATGTAGGTTTCTCACCAAAAATCAAGATCTTTGTTATGCACATGTGGAAAAATAGAAGATTATCCAAAAAAATTTTAAAAATATGAGTGCACTAGATATTGAAGTCCTTGATCCAACAAAAAAATAAAAATTGAATTTCGATACATACAAAAAAAGTTATATGTTATATAGTCTGCCTATGTATGAATTATGATTGGTTTGACTTCGAAACTTTATTAAGGAAAAAATATTTAGTAAAACACTATGAAACCAATTTGAAGCACTAGATATCATAGTTAAAAATCTAAATTCGAAAAAAATAGAATTTTATCCTTCATGGAATTTATTTTTATGTGTTATACGGTGAACGTCACTCCTTAAAAATAGTGTTTATTGAAAAAAACTAGTTTTCAAAGGAGATGGAAAAAGAAGTGTAATATGATTCCAAAAAAAATGAAAAAAGTATATTTAGAATCTACAGACAAAATGTGACAAATCACTAGTTTGCATCATTCGCAAATTCCTCATGGTTTAGCCACTATAGGGGTCTGAAAGTGAAGATGTAGTTAGAAAAAATCAGTTCAGTGTCCAGTTTGGCCAAAAATTGTAAACCAGTATTGTGGGATCACCCTTCTCATAACCCTACAAATTATATATAATTAAGGGAATACGGTCTACACACCTTCACACAAGCATTTTCCTCATCACTAATCAATTATGGAATCTTCTCCACAAAATATTCATTATTTCTTATGTTATCTTTGAGCAATACACTCTTTCATTTTGTAGGTGTTCTAGTCCTCATCTCCATTTTGCATGTTTAAAAACTAACTCAAAACCTATGATGGGTCTATTTTGTACATCCATCTTAGATAGGATTATTGTTGAAATTCTACGATGATCATCTGGCTACCATTTTTTCATGTTCCTTTGCCTCAAGTTCTCCTTGTGACTAGAGAGTAACTCTTGATGATGTCGAATATGTTCCTCCATTTATCCAACCTTCTGGTGTCACTATAAAAATTTGGTGAATGAAGATAGATGGTACCCTCACACTAATTGAATGTATTTCTTAGGATCACTTTGAGAGGTAATATTTTTTATTTTATCCTTGACTATTGTTCTTCTAATGACAATGATTGATCCATACCTATATATACCCTCTTGTTAGGAATATTTAACATTTTGTTGTGAGCTTAACATCTATTTATATTGAATGTAGCCTCATTAGCTCAATTTTTTGACCCTATAAGTGAGATTACATGAATAGATTGTAGAATTTCATCTCATTTTTTCATAATTTGGTGAGTCACTAGGATCCCAAAATAATATTTTCTCCATCCATGAGGATAAAAAATATGGGATATTGAATCAAGTATTCTCCTATGGTGAGTTTGATACTATGGTATTTCCCTAAAAAAGTACAATTAAACCTTCATCTACAATCATAGTCTATTTTTTTGTCTTGGGTAAATTAAAGAGTTCATTTTTGTGGGGTTCTAATAATTGATAGAGCACGACAAGAGATAGTTAGTTGGACATAATTTGAATCTTAGATAACTTCTATGGCCTCTTCTTCATCATTTACTTCATTGTTGGTGTCTGTAATGTTAAAAAAAATCTTCTTAGAATAATTATGCCTTTTGATATATTTATCATCATATTTTAAACATAAATATTTGTCCCTTTTTCTTCAATTATTGAGACTCGATCTTGTAGTTTGAAGGGATGGTAGTGGGTAAGTCCCCCCATGTTCATTGCTAGTGAATTCATCCTTTCTAGGAGATAAAAATTTCTTTATATTATGTATGACATAATAAAAGACTCAATTAAATGATGGTTAAAGCATGAGAACCTCTTGTTGGATGTGATACTTGAGCTCACCAAAAACAAATCATTAAAATTTTCATCTATGATTATTTTCACTAATAATGATAGATTTTGGAACTAGTATATATAATTCTTGAAATATTTTATTTATCATAATTGTGTAATTAGTTGAAGTAATTGTTTGCCACACTATTACAATAGTGTGATTAAAATACATTAGTATAAATTTTCCAATTGACACTTAGACCTTTCTTTTTTTTAGCACAAATCCTCCTAAAAAAATGAACTACTCTACTTTTATATATAACAAAACCATTATCATTTTTTTTGGAATGTAATCTACATAAAAATAGTTATCCATTTTATTTATCTAATTTAGTGGATCCTTTGCATCAAATTTGCATATATCCACCTTATTCTAAAGTTCCTAGCAATACAATTATTTAAGTTCAATGCTCCATATTTAAATCTAATTTATATTCAAAACCCCATATTCCTTTAGAAGACACATTTGTAAGGAAGGTAAGGTAGAGGAACAAATTCCTACCCTAATCTTGAGAGGATGTTATTCAATTTTTTTGATATGTATAACAAGTATAGAAACTAAAAAAAACATAAATATCATTCCTATAAAAACATGTAGTGATTTACGTGGGAAAAACCCTTTTAGGAGAAAAACCCCACTCCATTTTTTTCCCAAGATGTTATTCATAAACCAAAAAAAATACAATATATTTGTAGATAAAGCTCTCTTAGGAGTATCACCAACTAGAGATTTAGAGGAAAATAAACACTTATAAGACTCTCACACCCAACCTCCATTTCAAAAACCTAATATATTGGAGATAAAATATATGAAACTATCAAAGGGTATTTACAAAAACATGAGCTGAAACCACCCAAAAAGTGAGACACAACTTATCTCTAATTAAATATTGTGTATGATGTGTCAATACACAAACCACACATTTAAAACTCTTACAACTCTTTTATATGTCCAACACATTTCCACATTTCTCAACTTAGAAGACCCAACTTCCAGAGGCCATAAATTTTCATTTGGGAATCTAATTGATGAACCATTTGAATACATGGAAAACTTTTGAAATTCTCTATCAAGCTATAACTCGCTTTGTTGATTATGACCACTTTCAAGCCAAAAAATAGCCTCTAAGTGCCTCAAAATTAACTTTGAGAATTTTGAAAATAGAAAGTTTAGTATCTTGAAAACCATGCATGATCTTGGGTCAAAAATTAACCAGAATATTTATTTAGCTATTTTGTATATTTGGGAAAAAATTGGATTCATCTATGCTCAAATATAAAATTACTATAAATAGTAATATTTTGTAGTTGTAAGGTTGAGACACATTTTTTCTAACATTTTCCCACTTGTTGAATGCCTTGCAAGAGAAAAGGGAGTATCAACACCATGATTGAACTACTAGGGGCTGAGAGGCCCATAGAATTTGAACACCATTTAAAATTATGTATGTTTATAGCTTTAGTTAAAGAATATACAACATTTATCAAAGTCTCTACCTTAATTAGCTTCACCCTACCATCCTCAACCATATCTTTGACAAAATGATATCTTACATCAATGTGCTTGGTCCTAGCATGAAATTTCAAGTTCTTAGTTAGGTAGATCACACACTCACAATCATAATAATTTTTCACTACACCTTGTTTTATCCCAATTTATGAACATGGTCTCTTAAGTCAAATGAATTCTTTGCAATCATGAGTAGCTACCATATACTCAACTTCAATAGTGAACAGACAAACCATATCTTGTCACTTACTCATCCAACTAATTCCACCACCAAATAAAGTAAACATGTAAACACTAGTGGATCATCTACTATCAACATTACCTAGCTAGTCTAAATCAACATAACCATGAATATCAAGGAAATGCATTTCTCCTATTAAATTAACATGATAACACAATAAATAATTTGAAATACCTTGAAAATACCTAAAGACTCTTTTAACTACATCCTGATGCAATCTACTAGGATTAGAAATATATCTAGAAAGAACTCTCACTACTTGGGAAATATCTAATCTAGTGTAGACCATAGCATACATCAAACTTTTGACTGAACTTTAGTAAGATACTTTTCTCATGTCTTTCATAGGATTTTCAGATTTTGAGACATGCTGAGATGATAGTCAATGAGTATTGGGAGAAGTTTACCCATATTTTGCATTATGCTCCTATGTACCAGAAGGATGAACACTTCCACATAAGCAATTTTATCATGGGACTTAATAGTCAAATAAGAGGAGAGGTAGATGTGTATGATCTAGCAACTATGGATCTTGTGTATGAGAAACTAGTTAAACAGGAGTAGAAGCTCAAGGTTATTTCCATTTGTCATGAAAACAAAAATCGTAAGAAGATTGCAGGAGTTCAAGACAAACCAACTCCAAAGAAGATGGAAGTTATGCAAAATTTACCCAAGAAAGGAGAAAAAGGATTGGACGTAACAGTGGAAAGGAATAAAAAAGGGAATGTAAGAGGAATAGTTCTAGTGGTGGGAATACCAATAATGTTGGTGGAAATGCTAGTAAATATGGAGAACCCGCAAGGAATAAAGGACCAAATACTGGATGTTTTACATGTGGAGGAGATCAGTACGCTAGATAATGTCCCAATAGGTCTTCCGGGTCACAATCTTATGGTAATCCACTACCTACCCAGCAAGCGATGTTTTAGGAAAAGATACATGCAACTATAGATGATTGCTTAGTGGAGTATCAAGTGACTCCAATTGAAACTCCAGGTATTTTATTTGGTTTACCTATTTATATACTTATAGATACTAGTGCAAGTATGAATTTTCTTTCACCTAGAGTAGCTAATAAAATATATAGAAAGGTTGGTTACATGGAAAAGTTTTGGGATGTAGAGTATGCAAACCAGACAAGAGAAAAGGTGGAACAATGTTTGTTCAAAGCTAGGATAGAGCTACCTTGTTTTTCTATAGAAGTGAACCTATATATCACACCTTTAGGATCTTATGATGTTATCCTAGGTATGAACTAGTTATGGAGACACAGGGCTAAGGTAGACTACTATGCTAAAATAGTAGAATGCTTAGATGATCTTGGTAATCAAGTAAAGTTCCAAGGGATACCTAGAGAGATCAAAATTCTTCAAATATTTGCAATGCAATTTTTAAGGGCTAAGAAGAAAGGGTGCAAAATCTTTACAGTGAAGATGGAAAACATGGAAGAGAACCTTGATGACTTGGAGTCACTGAGCTTCCAAGAGATGGAATATGGTGAAATGGAGGAAACTAGAATGTTCGATATGGAGAGGTATCCTATATTGAGAAAGTTTTTGGATGTGTTTCCAGATGAATTACTTGGGTTACCATCGAAAAGGATATTCGACTTCTCTATTGATATAGTTACAGGATCCGAACCTATTTCCAAGGTACCTTATAGGATGACAACAATAGAGCTAATGGATATTAATGAATAGTTAGATGAGTTGTTGTCTAAGGGGTTGATTAGACCAAGTGTCTCACCTTGGGGAGCACCAACAATATTTTAAAAAAGAAAGAATGGTACTTTGCGTCTGTGTATAGATTATCACATGCTTAAAAACACTACAGTAAAGAACAAGTATCTATTACCATGTATTGATGATCTATTTGATCAAATGAGGGGAGTTAACATATTCTCTAAGATAGATTTGAGAACTGGATACCACAAGTTGAGAATAAAGGATGAAGATATTTTTAAGACTGTGTTCAAAACCAGAGATGGACACTATGAGTTTATAGTTCCACCCTTTGGATTAATGAATTCACCTGCAACATTTATGAACCTTATGAATAGTGTACTCAGGGATTTCCTATATAAATTTGTTTTAGATTTCCTAGATGACATTTTGATTTACTCAAGGAATGAGGAGGAACATTGTAGGCATTTAGAGATGGTTCTACAAGGACTTGAAGAACATAAGTTGTATGGAAAACTCTCTAAGTTACCTTCTTCCAGAAGAGAGTACATTATCTTGGACATGTGATTTTAGCAGATGGAATTTTAGTAGATCTAACTAAGATCAAGGTGGTGCTTGAATGGCCAGTATCCAAGAATGTATCTGAGGATAGAAGTTTTATAGGTCTAGCAAGATACTATAGAAAGTTTTTTGCAAACTTTTCCAAGATAGCCTTTCCGATTACTTCTTTATAGAAGAAAGGGAAGAAGTTTGAGTGGACAGACAAGTGTCAAGTAGCCTTTGACCTACTCAAAGAGAAGTTAATTACCGCATCGATTTTGAAAGTACCAGATCTTGAGGGTGACTTTACTGTTATAACATATGCATCAAAAGAGGGCTTAGGGGGTGTGTTAATGAAAGAGGGGCAAGTAATTACTTATGAATCCAGAAAGATGAAACCTTATGTGTAGAATTATGCATTGCATGATTTAGAGCTAGCAACTGTGGTTCAAGCATTACAAATGTGGAGGCATTACTTGTTAGGGAAACCATTTGAAATGAAAACTAATCATCATGGGTTGAAGTATCTATTCAATCAACCTAATATGAATGCTAGACAAAGAATATGGTTGGAGTTAATATCATATAATGACTTCAACATTAGTTACATCAAAGGAAAGGAGAATCGGGTTGTTGATGCCTTGAGTCGAAGACATCATATTGCTTCAATAGTGACAATTCAAACCAACTTTAAAGATCAAGTTTTACAGAAATGCAAAGAGGATGAGTACTATATTCAATTCAAGCAAGAACTCACTAGTAATCCGCATGATGCTAGGTATGAAGGTTTTCATTTTGAACCTAATGGTATATACTTAGGTATAAAGGGAGAATGTATGTACCTGAGCCAGAAGAGTTAATAAATCTGGTATGGAAAGAAGTACATGAAGCACCATACTCTAGACACCCTAGTGTGACAAAAATGTTGGCAGATGTTAAGCCATTATAATTGTGGAAGGGAATGAAAGGATATGCTACTAGATTTGTGGCTAGGTGTCTTAACTATCAAAGGGTAAAAGTGAAGCATCATCATCTTGTAGGATTGTTATACCTACATGATATATACTAGAGAGGAAGTGGCAAGTCACAAGTATGGACTTTGTACAAGGATTGCCTATGTCAATAAATAAGCACAATACCATTCTTGTGATTGTAGATAAGCTTACCAAAGTGGCACATTTTATACACGAGAATATAACTGACGGAGCACCTATCATAGCAAGGAAATTTTTTCAAGAAGTGTTTAGGTTGCCTGAGATTCCTAAGAATATTATCTCAGAGAGGGATGCACGAGTCACTTCTAGGTTTTAGCAAACCTTGTTTTTTGCACTTGGGACTAAATTAAATATTAGCTTAGCATATCATCTGGAGGTGGATGGAAAAATTGAAAGGGTGAATCAAGTATTACAAGACCTAATTAGAGTGTATTGCATGGATCAATAGTACAAGTGGGAAGACTACTTGCCTTTAGTAGAATTTTCTTACAAAATTCTTACCATTCCGCAATAAAGATAGCTCCTTTCAAAGCATTATATGGTCAAAAGTGTCAAACTCCTATAAGTTGGGATAGACTTGAAGATAGAATGAGTCTTGGGCCTAAAATGTTGGCTGAAATGGAAGAGCAATTGATAATTTTTAAGCAAATATTGGTTGAAGCTAATGATAGACGAAAAAGCTATGCTAATGCTAAGAGAGTGTCCCAAAATTTTGCCATAGCTGACAAGGTGTTGTTGAGAGTAAAATCTCAAAAGTGTTATATTAAATTTGGGAGTTCTTCCAAACTAAATCCACATTATGTAGTACCTTTTGAGATTCTTGAGGAAGTAAATCTAGTAGCTTACCGAATTGTGTTGCCACCAGCTCTTGCCTAGATGCATAACATCTTTCATGTGTCCTATCTAAATAAGTATATACCATGTGATAATCATGTGATTGATTGGAATGCTTTACAGGTACAAGACCTAGGAGTGGTAACTCTCAAGCCTATCAAGGTGCTCGAAACACATAAGCTTCGCTTGTGTAATAGGGAGGTTTTGTAGTGCATTTGAAGTCTAGTGGGACCAGTATGTCAAAGAATCTTCCACTTGGGAAGACTATGTTGAGATACAATAGAAGTTTCCTCATGTTTTAGATTCATTTGAGAGTACTTGAAACAATATTTTGTTTGTTTGATTATTTTATGTTGCTACATAAAAATCATCGGGGATGATGATTCACAAGGGGGGGAGTATGTTACACCTCAATTGTGTATTTACTATTTATTATTACTATGTAGGTTAAATGTGAATATGATTTGAATTCTAAATGAGAATAAATTGTGTTTGCACTTTTTTATCCATGAATTATGAATGAATGTTATTTCATTTAATGGTATGTGAAGAAATGCATATATGTGAATTAGATAAGTTACTGAATTAGGTATTCTAACTATGGAGATATATTATGTGTAATGCATATTTTGTTGAACAACTGACTACCGTGGGAATGTGTTAGTTGATGTAGGTATATGTTCAATCCTCTAGGTGGAAGGGAAGTATCAATTAGGAGAATATCTTGGCTGGGTAACCAATAACGTAACCTATCCGAGCTTACACACACACTCACAATAGAATGATTAAGTCAAGTTATTATGTTGGGAATTAGTAAGCCATCCTTAGTATTATGTGTTGCATTATTAAGGAGCTTGATTATTGTTGAATACATGCCTGGGTGATGTCTATATGTTGAGAGCTTATGAGTTCTTCTTTATATTACTATGCTTGTATACATGAGGTGAATACACATTGAAATGTATGTATATGTATACATATGCATGTCCATGATAGACCATACGCATGGAGGAACACATACATGAGAGTATATAGGCAGACGTACCTATGCACACACTTATGAAAGTATTTCTTATGAGCATGGAGCTATTGAGTGGACAATATGACATGAATGTGTATATGTATAAATACATCACATGACTATCCCATACCAATACAATGGTAATTGTGTATGTGCTTGGTGTGCAAGCAAATATGTGTATATATATATATATAATATATACATATATCCATATGTATACATGTATCGATACACATTTATGTTGGAAAATAGGCAAGCCCATACAAATGTATCAATATATGTACACATACGTATACATGTACATAGAGGAATATATATATATATATATGAACAAAATCGATATAAATATTATTTTAATGAGAATGTTAACTTGCTCATATTCATTTGTATATCAAATGTATACATACTTTATTGACATGATAAATATATATATATGTATATATATATATTAACATATATGCATATACATATATATATATAAATATATATATATATATGTGTGTGTGTGATATTATTGATATACATACATATATATATGTATGTATATGTACATATATGAATATATATTTATATAAACTTATGCTTGGAGATTGATTAACATATGTAATGCTTAGAGGCCGATTTGTTTACATAAACATGGGTCAATTTGTATGTAACATATACAAACTATTTAAAGGATGAATATAACATATATTGGCATTGAATAAAGTTCGAATTACATGCTATGTAATGCACAACAATATGGTTGATATGGATAATGAACCATAGTCAATACTATGGACAATGTATTTTGGAATTATTAAACTGTAAATTACTCAACATTGAATGCTACTATATAAAGCGATGAAATAGATACCAACTAAAAAAATAAAGTGAAATGAATGAGAATAGGAAACACATACAACAATGCAAGGAATTGGTCAAAGTATCATTTATGAGACAAACAACTCTTTACTCCTTTGTTTTCTGAAAGCTTAGAATTAGTCGACATTGAGCATGTGTTTAATTGTGATTGTAGATAGTTTCAATGAGTAAAGCCACACCAAAAAATAGGGAGAATGGTTTCATACTTGGAGCCAAAATATGTTCTATTTCTTGTAGAAGTCCATTTTGTAAATAATTTGATTCACATCATTTGATCATGTGCAGATTGCACTAGTCTTTTGTTGCTTTCAACCATAGAGTTCGATCTGTGGTATTATATGCTGAGTATACTCTTTGAATTTGGTGCAAGAGCACCTTAAGGTCTTTTGGAGAGATCTTTACCAGTTTTGGCCTGTAGGTGGTCCTAGCTAGCCACCAAGGTAATAAGGACTAGGTTATAAAGTCCCAAGGTTGAATTGATGTGTGTGTTGTAGCAAAGTTAGGTTAGTTTAGAGCCTTGAGGTGTGGGGAATTCTTAATGAGGAGATTAGGAAAATCTTGACAATGCTGTCTTGGAAATTTGTCCTAAAAGTTTGAAAATGGAATTAATGATGTTTGAAGCCCGACCTAAGGGTCCTACATGTGGAAATAAGGTATATAAGGTTAGAAAAACCCTAATATGACATGTGGGGAAGCTATTGTATGGAGTGGGATTTGGGAAGAAGAGATTGTGACTTGGAAAAGAGCAAGTTTGTTTGGATTTCTATGATAGAGCCTTCATCCAATCAATTAATGGATTGAAAGGACTGAACTTATGCTTTTATTCCTTCATTTGTGACCTTTTCCTACCTTGTGCAACATTTTTTTAGTCATTTAGTTTGACTAGTTAAGGTTTTGCAAATTCTTTTGGTTCTTGATTTCACTGCCCGGTTCAGGAACAGTTTTGTAAACAATGATCCCCACTTGAATTCCCATGGAAAAGCTTCCATGGCCACTTGGAATCAAGTAGGTGACTATGTACATAGTGTAAATATAGCTTTTGGAGTCTTTGTGTGAAGGGGAGTTGATGTAACCATCAAGCTCTAGGCGAGTGCAGGGGCATTCTGGCTAGGTGCTTGGACAAAACAACAGCAAGAAGACTTACTAAATGGATTGGTTTGTGCCAATCCATGGTGTAGGGGTGTAGGGGCATGTGTCTTGGACATGTGTATGCAAGGATAAGTGCAGAGGAGACCATTAAGGCATTCAAAGAAGTGAAAGTGGTCAGAGAGTGTCATAAACCCTAGAAACCCTTAACAATAGGGGGGTTTGGTGAAAGGCCTATGTACAGACACCAAGGAGGTCTAAACCCTAGAAAATATTGGAGCTTGGGAGGTCTAGAGAAGGAAACCCTAAAGAGTTTGGGGGTTTGTTAAGGAAGTTTAGGCGTTATTCCAAGAACATTGGGTTTTGGAGGCCTAATTGACCAAAAAGGCTACAAGGCCTAAAAACTAAGTTTCTTGAATTTGATAGCCAAATGAAGAAGGGATCCACCAAGATGGATTAGAATGGAGCAAAAAAAAATGAGTAGTAGGAATATCTATTCCTAGTCCCAAGAATGGTTTGGGAACTTTGTAACAAAATTGAGCCCATGGGAGCTCATGGTGATTTGAGAGCAAAGGTGAATGTTTGAACTTGGTGGAGAGTACTATAAGGGAACAGGGGTCCTAGGAGTGATCCCTAAGTATGGTAGAGAAGGATACCCTAGGGAGGCCAAAGATTAGGTCTTAGAAAGAGAAAATGTGCTCTTGAGAGATAGCACTCCCCACCAAATTAGTATCAGAGCCAGAAAAAGGCTTGGGAATTGAGAAGTGAATGTCAGAGAGAAGCAAATCCATAGGGGAAATCACCATGGTGACTAATGTAGAGCTAGCTAGAGATTTGACAGAGCAACAAGAAAAGAATAGATGACTTGAAGAAGTTGTGGAGGAGATGAAGCAAAAACTCGAAGAGGTAGCAAAGTCGGCAAGCAAGATGAAAGTGCAGTTAGCAGGGGACAAAGACAAGGGTAAGAACCAAGTTGAGGAAGACATAGAACCAAAACCTAACCCTCCATTAGCAGAGGAACCCTTCCTCAAAGCATTGAAGGTATTAAGTGGCAAGGCACTAGAAGGCATCCATGTTTTCACAGGAAGAATGGACGCAGAGTTAGTTATGGAATGGATTGAGGGAATGGAAAATCACTTTGAATGGGATGGGATTACAGAGGCACAAAAGGTGAAGATAGCCAAATAAAGGTTAAGAGGAAAAGCATTAACTTGGTGGAAGTCTTGCAAGAAGAAAGAGAGAAGGAAGGCAAGAATCCAATAGGAAATTGGAAAACAATGGTGGCTAAAGTAAAGGAAAACTATCTACCTGAGGACTATGACATCCAATTGCATAAGAAGAGGCAAAATATTAGACAAAGAGAACTAGATGTAGCTACCTACACAAAAGAGTTACAAAAGCTAAGCCTTAGGTCTAGAGTGCAAGAAACTGAAAGCATTAAGGTTGCTAGGTATCTGAAAGGCCTTAGATGGAACATACAAGAGGAGTTGAGTCTCTTCACACTTACTACCCTCCATAGCTACTATTATATGGCTATTAAAGTGGAAGAGAAACTGAAAAAGAAACAAGATTCTAATACCAGGGGTAAAGGAAGAGGCAGAGACCCTAGAGGTGGACATAGAGGAGGTTTTGGTTGAAGGAGTAATGAGAATAGAATCCAAGGAGATTCTAAGGTGGGTGAAAAATTCCAGGAGACAAATAGTAGAGGGGGATAAAGAGGTAGAAGCTCTATCAATGGTGGAAGAGGCAAATCAAGAGGATTTGGGAGAAGTTCTCATTTTGCTTCCATGAAGTGTTACAATTGTGGACAGCTGGGTCATCCAGCTTATAGGTGTCCTGACAAGCCAGCATCTTCACAAGGTGAGAAGAAGATTACTTATGTCCAAGAAGAGGACTATTCCAAGCACTCAGAGGTGAGTTTAGATTCAGAGAAAGGAGAGAGTCTCATGTTGAGAAGGATCTTGATTAAAGCATCTACCAAGGATGAACACAAACAAAGGAGAGCTCTTTTTAGAGTCAAGTACAAGATACTAGGTAAGGTCTACAAGGTCATCATTGAATCAGGATCTACTGATAATGTCATATCAGAGGAGGCAGTACATAATTTGAACCTCATCAAGATACCCCATGTGTGTCCTTACAAGGTTACTTGGTTGAATAAAGGGCATAATATATTGGTCAATGAACAAGTATGGGTTGAGTTTGCTATAGGGAAGTATCAAGATAGGATACTATGTGATGTGTTACCAATGGATGCATGCCATCTATTGCTTGGAAGACCATGGAAATATGACAAGGAGGCAATACACCATGGCAAGGAGAACAAGTATTCATTCAAGAAGGGTGGAGTGACTTACAAAATCCAGTCTTTGATAGAAGAAGGCACAGTGGAGAAGGCAGAATCCAATGCACTTTTGATGAGTGGAAAGGAATTCCTAAAAGACATGAAGGAGGAGGAAGGAGTTTTCTATGCAATCATGTTGAATCCAAAGGAGGAGGAGTCACCTAGTCGGCTACCTATGACAGCAAAAGTGAAGCAACTATTGGATCAGTTCAGGGATATCATTTGTGAAGGCACACCAGCTACACTACCACCTAAGAGGGCAATTAGTCATCAAATAGACTTTGTGCCAGGAGCAACATTGCCTAACAAGGCTACATACAAGATGACACCGGAGCAAAACAAGGAGACAACAAGGCAAGTTCAAGAGCTTTTGGACCAAGGGTTGATCAGAAAAAGCATAAGCCCATGTGTTGTTCCAGTGGTGTTGGCACCTAAGAAGGGAGATAAGCGGAGAATGTACACTAATTCTAGGGTCATAAATAGGATAACCATTAGATATAGGTTTCCTATTCCTAGGATATAATACTTAATGGACTATTTAGGGGGTGCTAAGTACTACTCCAAGATTGATTTAAAAAGTGGCTACTATCAGATTAGGATGAAAGAGGGAGATGAATGGAAATTAGCTTTTAAAACCACAAAGGGGTTATATGAGTGGTTAGTAATGCCATTCGGGCTTACAAATACACCTAGAACTTTTATGAGGGTGATGAATGAGCTCTTGAAGGCCTATATAGGAGTCTTTGTGGTAGTCTACTTAGATGATATCCTCATCTTTAGCAAAACAAAAGAAGAACATATGAAGCACCTAGAACTTGTGTTGAAGAAACTTCAAGAGGAGAAGCTCACCATAAATCTTGAGAAGAGTGAGTTTATGAAGCAAGAGCTAGTCTACCTAGGATTTGTAGTATCTCAAGGGAACCTGAATATGGACAAGAACAAGGTTGAAGCCATTCTCAGTTGGCCTAATCCAAAGACAAGGACTGAAGTTAGGATTTTCCATGGATTAGCTTAATTCTATAGGAAGTCTGTTAGAAGGTTTAGTGAAATCTGTGCACCGATCCTTGACACCATCAAAGGAGGACTGAAAACAAAGTTTGTATGGACCAAAGAAGCCAATGAAGGATTTAAAAGATTGAAGAGGAATATAGCTACCCAACCAATCCTAGTTTTACCAAGTTTTGACAAACCATTCATAGCGGAATGTGATGCAAGCAACATAGCAGTGGGTGTAGTCCTAAGCCAAGAAGGCAGGCCAGTGGAATTCTTTAGTGAAAGGCTAAATGAAGCAAAGTCTAGGTACTCATCCTATGACTTAGAGTTGTATGCTTTAGTACAAGCTCTTAAAAAGTGGAGGAACTACCTATTTCCCAAAAAATTTGTGGTATACACCGAAAATCAAGCCTTAAGCTACATCAATACTCAAGAGAAGCTCAGTTTGAGGCACATCAAATGGATGGAGTTTTTGCAGTCATACACCTTTACTATCAAGCACAAGAAAGGGGTTAACAACAAGGTTGTAGATGCCCTTAGTAGGAGATTTCTTACCATTCAAGAGATACAGCTGTAGAGCACAAGGGTTGAAGGATTCAAAGAACTATATGAAGGAGATTCTGATTTCTCAATGATCTACAAGGTATGTACTGATTTTGAAAACCATTTTCACAGTGAATATGCAAATTATACTTTGCAGAATGGTATATTGTTTAGAGGGAAACAATTATGTGTTCCAAGAGGTTCCATGAGGGAGAATCTTATCCAAGAAAAGCACAATGGCAATTTGAGTGGACACTTTGGATTGAACAAGACCCTAGACTTAGTGGAGAGGTTCTATTGGTGGCCTAAGATGTAAAGAGATGTAAGAAGGTATGTGGAGCAATGTGGAGTGTGTCAAAAGGAAAAGGGAACATAAAAAATGTAGGTCTTTATCAGCCATTACCCATCCCAAATAGACCATGGGAATCCATAAGCATGGACTTCATAGTAGGGCTACCTAGCACACCGACTGGTTTTGACAGTGTATTTGTGGTAGTGGACAGATTCAACAAGATGAGCCATTTCATCCCATGCAAAACAACACATGATGCAATTCAGATTACACACCTATTCTTCGAGGAGGTAGTAAGGATACATGGGTTGCCAAAGAGCATAGTTGCAGACAAAGATGTGAAGTTTATAGGACATTTTTGGAAAACTCTTTGGAGGAGGTTAGGAACCAACTTGTCTCATAGTTCAGCATATCATCCTCAAACGGATGGACAAACAGAGGTGATAAATAGGGTACTTGGTAACTTGTTGAGGTGTCTAACTAAGGAGTATGGACAAGGATGGGAACAAGTCATTTCACAAGTAGAATTTGCCTATAATGATAGCACAAACAGGTCTACTGGTAAGAGTCCATTTGAAATTGTATATGGGTTACATCGAAGAGGTGTACTTGAGTTGAGAGACCTAAAAAGTTATGAAGGAATCAGTGGACATGATGATGATTTTGCTCAGTCAATGAGAGAGGTTCATGATTAGGTAAAGAAGACATTAATGGAGGCTAACCAGAAGTTGAAGGCTAAAAGAAATGAAGGGAAGAGAGATCTACAATTTGAAATAGGTGATTTGGTGATGGTATACTTGAACAAGGCAAGACTACAGAAAGGCATACCAAGTAAGCTAAAGATGAAAAGGATATGGCCATGTAAAGTGTTGGCTAAGTATGGATCAAATGCATACAAGGTGGAGTTACCCAAGGAGATGTCCATTTCGCCTATCTTCAATGTGAAGGACTTGGTGAAGTATAAAGGACCAGAAATGGATGAGGAACAATATAGTGCTAAGGTTAGCAAGGATTTGGAAGGACTCAAGGTACCTGATCTGATCAGACCACAGGTTGACAAGATTCTGGATTCAAGGGTGAAGAAGAAGACTAGGCACAAGACATACATGGAGCACCTAGTGAAGTGGAGACACCAACTAGAGTCAAAGGCTACTTGGATAGTAGAGAGTGATTTCAAGAAGCATGGTATTAGTGAGAAGTTCTTAACACCATAGGTTCCTTAACTTCTTTGTTGCAGGGGGAGAATGGTGCAGGAGCACCTTAAGGTCTTTTGGAGAGATCTTTGCAAATTTTGGCTTATAGGTGGTTCTAGCCAACCACCAAGGTAATAAGGACTAGGTTATAAAGTCCCAAGGTTGAATTGATGTGTGTGTTGTGGAAAAGTTAGGTTAGTTTAGAGCCTTGAGGTTTGGGGAAGTCTTAATGAGGAGATTAGGCAAATCTTGACAATGTTGTCTTGGCAATTTGTCCTAAAAGTTTGAAAATGGCATTAATGATGTTCTAAGCCTGACCTAAGGGTCCTAACATGTGGTAATAAGGGATATAAGGTTAGAAAAACCCTAATATGACATGTGGGGAAGCTATTGTACAGACTGATATTTGGGAAGAAGAGATTGTGACTTGGAAAAGAGCAAGTTTGTTTGGATTTCTGTGATAGACCCTTCATCCAATCAATTAATGGATTGAAAGGACTGAACTTATGCTTTGAGTCTTTCATTTTTGACCTATTCCTTCCTTTTTCAACATTGGTTTAGTCATTTAGTTCGACTAGTTAAGGTTTTGCAAATTATTTTGGTTCTTGATTTCACTGCCCGGTTCAGGGATAGTTTTGTAAATAATGATCCCCACTTGACTTCCCATGGAAAATATTCCATGGCCACTCAGAATCAAGTAGGGGACTGTGTACATAGTGTAAATATAGATTTTGGAGTCTTTTTGTGTAGGGGAGTTGATGTAACCATCAAGCTCTAGGCGAGTGCAGGGGCATTCTGGCTAGGTCCTTGGACAAAAAAGCAGCAAGAAGACTTGATAAATGGATTGATTTGTACCAATCCATGGTGTAGGGGTGTAGGGGCATGTGTCTTGGACATGTGTATGCAAGGATAAGTGCAGAGGAGACCATTAAGGCATTCAAAGAAGTGAAAGTGGTCAGAGAGTGTCATAAACCCTAGAAACCCTTAACAATAGGGGAGTTTGGTGAAACGCCTATGTATGGACACCAAGGAGGTCTAAACCCTAAAAAATATTGGAGCCTAGGAGGTCTAGAGAAGGAAACCCTAAATATTTTGGGGGTTTTTTAAGGAATTTTAGGTGGTATTCTAAGAACTCCGGGTTTTGGAGGCCTAATTGACCAAAAAGGCTACACAGCCTAAAAATTAAGTTTCTTGAATTCGATAGCCAAATGAAGAAGGGATCCACCAAGATGGATCAGAATGGAGCAAAAACAAACAAGGAGTAGTAGGAATATCTATTCCTAGTCCCAAGAATGGTTTGGGAGCTTTGTAACAAAATTGAGCCC
This sequence comes from Sequoiadendron giganteum, assembly GCA_007115665.2. Lineage (NCBI taxonomy): Eukaryota > Viridiplantae > Streptophyta > Pinopsida > Cupressales > Cupressaceae > Sequoiadendron > Sequoiadendron giganteum. The sequence continues at coordinate 531,453,317 of CM021104.1, read as the reverse complement.
ATGGGAGCTCATGGTGATTTGAGAGCAAAGGTGAATGTTTGAACTTGGTGGAGAGTACTATAAGGGAACAGGGGTCCTAGGAGTGATCCCTGATTAGGGTAGAGAAGCATACCCTAGGGAGGCCAAAGATTAGGTCTTAGAAAGAGAAAATGTGCTCTTGAGAGATAACACTCCCCACGAGAATTATTGCCACATTTTAGCTGAGTTGATTGAGTCAATTTGTATGGATTAGGTTTTCATTTGCATGTCATTTTTGTAGGCTACAATGTCTCCTTTTTCTATATAAATAGAAAGACTAGCTCTCTTATTTGAAACACATTCTATTACAAACTTATTCTGTTGCATTTTCTGAGAGCTATGAGTTATTGAATGAGAGCTATGAGTTAACTTGTGAGTGCATATAATAGTTTTGAGTAAGGAGTTATAGTGTATTATTTTCTTTGAGAGAGCTAAGTGAAGCTAGGAAGTTGTTGCATGGAAGGCTAAGTGACATGAAAATCTATCGGTTAAGTGTATTACATGCATGAGGATCTAATCTTCTCTTAACATTTTTTATTAGTGAAAGATTAGGAATTGTATTCTTTGTATTGGAACTTCTTGTTATTATTTGCACTAGGGAAAAATTGTGTTTTCTTTGGAAAGGAAAAAAAGAAGTTTATGATTTTTTTGTGAAAGTATTTGTAATTACTCCATAATAGGAAGAATTGTTTGTCATAGGTATTGATATACTAGATATGATTAAACAAGGATAGCTTATGGGATTATTGATTGCTGAAGTTATTTTGAGTTAGATAGCTTGCAAGATACACCTAGGATTTGATTATCCTTTAAAGGGAGGGTAACTTGTGATTATGCTTTGTGAGTAGAAATATTGGATTAAGCTGTGAAAAGGGGATAGTTATTTTTGGGGTTAAAGGTTACCCATAGGAGGAAATATCTATGCATAGATTATAGTGGCCTTAAGTCAAATCGATTTGAAGAAGTGTAAGTGAATAGAATGAATATCACTCGAATTATTGAGTGAGAACACTTCGGCCAAAGTAGTTTGATTTCCTTTATCTCCACTATTAGTTCACCGTGTCCATGTAGTGCATGTTAGTTTCGGTTTGTAGGGTTACAAGTTCTAGTCATGTAGGACACAACACTAAGCTCAGTATGGTTGTCGTATGAGGTTACTTCACCAATCTCTTCGTCGAAGGGTAGGGCCATCTATCGTATGATAGATGTGCAAGGGACTACATATGAGTGTGGTTGGTGGAAAATCACTTGAGTGATGCTTCTCCTACTCAATAGGCGACAAAAGATGAAGATTTGATAGGCAGATCTTGGACCATCTATATCTATTTTCTTTGAAGCTTGGTTGAGCTATGTATGTACTTGTATACATTCTTGGAATATTGTAATTTGTGATATTATTATATTGAAATGAAATCCATGTTGATTATTGTTATGACATCTATGTTCATTTTTTCTCAATAAGTTAAAGAAAATTTTTATTGCAACATTTGGTTGTTACATAGTTTATTTACTCGCAAAGTGAAAACTTAGGAAAAATTACTTCACTAAATGGTTGACATGTTATATATTGTATATAAAAAATAAGAAGATTCATATGAATTCATTGTAAAGTGTATAAATATATGTATTGATTCTGTAAATTTGAAGAAAATTTTACAATTTAAGAATATTGGTCATTTAATGCAAGTTATTTGGAAGAGATTTGGATATGAAAAATACTAAATGAAGTTAGGAGTTGAGTCCAAAAAACTTGTTCTAAAAGAGAGTGAGTTGCCTTACAATTAGTTTATAAATAAATTTTATAATTTCATATATCCACATATCCAACATTGTCATGGTGTACGATGGAAATCTAAACAATTTCTTGATTTAAAGAATTTATTTTCACTAGGTTGTACTCTATCTATTGTAGATTTATTTAAGAACTTTATATTTAGTCCTAACTTGAGATTTAAAGTTAATATTATCATTCAAAGAAATTCACAATCTTTCTACAAGTTTTCTATAGGCATGTTATTGAAAGTTATTGAAGTTTTTCAATCAGCCTATCAATTAGGACTTTAGACGTAATGTAGGTAGAAAATAAAAAATAATTATTTATTAAATTCAAAATAAGGAAAAAGTTATATTGGTGGAAAGCTGACAATTTTTTTTAAAAACCCTTTTCGTTTGATAAAATTCAGGTAAAAAAAAAGTCATTAGCCACAAGGGCAAACTTTGGAAAACTAAAAAAAAAATCAAAATCACATTTTTTGGGTTGACTTTGTAGGTCAGGTAATTTCAAACCAAATCCTGAGCCAATATCCATTTTGGTTTACCAAACCAAAATGAATATCCATTTATAATGGATATCTATTTTTTTTTTCAAAACGGATATCTGTTACGTATCATATATCAATTTTTAAATGGGTATTCATTATTAAAAGAATATTTGTTACTTATATTTTATTATATTATTTATATTATGTATTTATAATTGTGAATGGTGAACCTATACCTGCACAAATACAAGAGAACAAACATATAATTAGATCACTATGCAAGTTAGATCAACATTCCCCATAAAATTAGTTTGAAACATGAAAATAGGAAATGAAATGAAGAACAACAATAAAATTTATCAAATCCTATTATATGTTGGCTCTCAGTTGTTTTGGTTTGTCCTTGATGTCAAAAGTGGTTCACTGATATCGTGATGTCAAAAGTGGTTCTATGATATAAGAATATATGTGATGACATGCTATTGGGATGTTGGTAGGATGCATTCTCATATTTGTTGATATACGATATGATGTTCTGTTGTTTGGTATTCATGTTTATTCAATATTTTCATGCTATATTGGCTCTTGATGTTTATCGTTGGATCATATGGTGTTACTCCTGGTTCATGGCATACTCTTTTTGTTTCGGCTATTTTATTGATGGTCTTGATGGTACTAACATTTGACATGGTGCTCTTTATGTCAGGACATACATAAGCTTTGGATATGTGTTTTTGCTATCATGACAGCCATAGGTATATTCAACATGCTTACAAGTCTTTGTGACATACTCTCTAGTATATTTATTTTCAGTTGCAAGGTATTAGATAGCATCATAGTTGTGATTATCAGCTTCATAAAGGTAATTCTTATGGCAATATGGTTTTAGTTGATGTTTATCAAGTTGGTCATTGGGATTTTATGAATCTTGAATCTTAGAAGTCACATTGCATTAACAAGATTCATTTGTTTATGTCTTCATGACATATTGATCTTCATGGCTGATTCATATTTCTTTGACGACAATGGTTATGGTACATTATTATTTTCATGGCATTTGAGATTGATATTTCTTTTGGCATCATTAGTTAAAAGAGGCATCATTAATAAGGTTCATGGTTTTATTGATACATTTTGGCATTTAAAAGAATCCTTTATTATAAAAGGCACTGGCTAGTTTATATTGTTTGCATTTTATTTGATCACATTAAATGTGATATCGGAGCTATCTTGGTTAAGGTCACATAGCAGTGACTTCCATAATATATGGTTTTGGTGTTATTGTTTTTTTTTGGTGGCATATTCTTCAAACCCTATTGGGTTTCCCTAAGTTTTCATTAAGGGATGATAGAAAATTGAACTTGGAGTAAATTTCATTGGATAATATTCTTGGTTGACTTTACTGCAAGTGACAGTCATCAATTATTGCTTACTTTGTTGGCATTTTACAAATTAAGGTTATGGAATCAAGTTTCATTTGGAAAATTCGAATCATTAGAAGCAATAATCAAAGGTGGTTTTTGTTGGCATTCTTGGCAAAGGACTTTGAAAGTGGACTCACTACAGTTTATTAAGTTGATTTTTATTGAGACTTGGTGTCACGAACTTCGAAGAGCTATAATTATTTGATTATTGTGTCACAATCTATGGGTAATGCCTTGACCATAGACTTGAAAAACTATGATGACTTGATTATTATTATCGGACCTCAGTGTTTTATCAATTTTGTTAAAGGCATCAAATGTTTTGAAGAAAATTTATGGCAGCACTATTGTTGTCTTCTCATTGCAAGGGTTTAGAACCCTAACCGTCGCCATTGGATTCTTTGTAACTATTGATTTTCGTTGGTTCAGCTAGCTTGACTTGACAGTGAGATAGTTATGGCAGTTTGTAAGAGGTTTTGTGATTTCTGGATGCCATGACAAGGAAATATCTTTGCAAAATCTTATCATTTTTGAAATGGAAAGTGCAAACAGTTTCATGCTAAATATTGTATTCAATTTTTTTTTTAAACCCTGGTTCTGCATTTGTTTTTAAAAAATATATTAAGCAAAATCATAAGCATTTATGTTCAAACTGTATTTCAGTTTTATTGAACTTGAGTTTAAGCTTGAGATTTGGTATGAGGGTTTAATAGTTGCTAAAAGAGGTTTTTGATGATATATAAGTATGGCATTTTTCCATTGCTCGGGGATAGATTTGTGTGAGATAAATTGAGTTATCATTGTTCGAAAAAGAAAGAAATAGAGGGTTTTGTATCTATGGTTTCATACAGAGATAATGTATAAAATTTGAGAAAGTATTGTTTGTTCAGAACATAAAAAGATTACATATCTTTCTCATATAGAAATTATGTCATATGTATTCGATAGAAGGGTTTTATTGAACATCATTCTATAGTACTCTATTGAAATTATGCAATTGCATAAGCAATGCGATTGTAGGATCCTGATAGTTTACTCTGTTATTGGAAAAAAATGTAAAGGAGTTGGTGCTCTTCTGAGATAATAAAAAGGCAATTTTATGAGTGGTTTTTTCTACCCCATGAGGTTTTTTCCACTCAGGAAAAATTGGTGTTATGTGATGAACTTTGTGCATTCAATTTTTCAGTCTTTATGTGTTTTAACTTGGGCAGTCAATGTGCATAAATGTTAAAGTGTTTCATTTCATGTAAATCTCATATTTTGTCATATGTTTTAAAGGTTCTTACAATAATTTTCATACTATTATAAATGTTATCATAAGAATACATAAGGTTTTGTGAATATAAAGCATTGACAAACATTGTTCAAGTGTTGTGATATGAACAATTAATCTATGCTTTTACATTTCTGTGTGAAGTCTTTAGTGATCATTCTTTTGTTGAGAAAGTTCACAAATCTTTACTTGTCCATTGTGCAAAATAACAGGTTGAATAAAGTTGTTCAAAGGCCAATTTTTTTTCAGTTGCTGCAAACTAAATCTATGAGTCAAATTAAAATTGGGAATTTTTTCGTAACACTCTGATTCACCCGCCCCTCTTAGAGTGTTTTGTCTTCCAACAATTGGTATCAGAGCGTAGAGTCCTTTCATAGGTCTAATCCACTTAGGATAGATTCTAGATAATGGAAGTGTGTCAGACATATCCCAAGTTCAAGTAGGTACTTTTGTGACTAGGGTCAAATCCTTGTTTAATAAAGTCTGATTGACTTAAGGATTTTTGGTATTGAAGTGTTGAGTTTGATATGGAAAAAAGTAGAAGGAATAAGGGAAAAATAAGTTAACAAAAAAATGCTAATCATCATGTTCTTCCTGAATATAATATGAGGAGTAATGAGGAAGAGATCATAAATAGTAACTTTGAAATGGTAGAGTACCCTAGATTTGGAACACCTCAGTTCAAAGGTACAAACTTTATTGTGTGGAAATATAGGATGAAAACATACTTGTCTTCTTTAGGGCTTAATGTGTGGGAAGCAATTGAAAATGGTTGAAATACATTTTCAACATCTCATTCCACACCTGAGGAGAATAAATCTCTTGAATTCAATGCTAGAGCTATAAATGTTATTTTTAATAGCTTTCCAAATAAAGTCATTACAAAATTTATTCATTACAATAGTGCTAAGGAAGTTTGGGACAGGTTGATTGAAATGAATCAGCATGGTGAGTTGCAAGAGGAGATATCTTTGGGTACTAAAATAAGTTGTGAAACATCTGAGAGTGAAGAAGGTGTAAACCTTCATAGTTTTGAAAAGTAGTCCAAAGAGATCATTAATGAACATTTAAATGATCAAGAAACTAGTGTAGAAGTAGATCAATTTTTGGGTGAAGTTGACTCTGAACAGGAATATGATGAACTAGAAAGTGAGGTTGATTTGGAAGGTGAACTCCTGTGTTCCTTAGATACAATTAAGAAGCTTAGAAAAGAATCATATTTTAACATGACAACTTCAACAAGAAAAGAATATCAGGGAAAAGATATGCTCAGGTCTTGTGGAAGCAAAGATACAAGTTGAAGAAGCTAGAAATATTGAGGAAGAAATTAAAAGCCAATTAAAGGTAAAAGAACAGAGTATGGAAATACTTGAATGGGAAGTGGTTTCACTAAGGAACATAGATAAAGCATCAAAACAACTAAGTGATGAGAAACTTAATGAGAATAGCTCTATGTCTTTGGATAAGATCATTGGTGCATAGAAAAATCCAAGTGACAAAGGTGGTCTAGGCTTAGAAGAAGGACAATGTTCTAAGATTAGGAAAAATCCTAGAACAAAGGTAGATTTAAATTTTCATGATACTGATCTTGAAACTACACGTAGAAAATAACACAATAATATCAACAAAGGAGGAAATAATAGATTAAATAGATATATGGGATCTTCTTCTACTAGGCAAGGTAAACTGATGAGGCATAATTGTTCTTTTTTAGGCTATTGTTATTCTTGTTTTGAATATGGCCATAGAGCATCTGAATGTTGGATTAAAGTGAAGGAAAATGATTATCAAAGGAACTATGGTATTGTCACATGCTTCAAGTGTAGTTAATCAGGTCATATTGCAAGAAACTGTGATAAATTATCTTTAAAGGGTGATGCAAGATACTATAAATCTTCGGTTGTATGCTATAGATGTAATGGTTTTGGACATAAAGCAATGTTTTGCAAGGGTCAGTGGAAGAAATCATCTGGAAACAACAAAGAGTAAGAAAATCTGCTTAAACCAAAGGAGAAATATTTGGAGGTTTGGAGAAGAAAGCAAGGAAAAGAAGAGAAAGGACTAAATCTTGTGCATGCTACACAAGAATCATTTCTAAGAATTTAAAAGGCAACACGAAAATAGGGGGACTTGATTAGTGCATTATATATCAAACCCCTTTGACATCAATCAAGAAGGAGTTGTATTTTGTTGTCTCATGACATAATGTTTCTTTGGTATAAGTATGCCACTATTGAAAATGGTATCCCTATCATTTAAGGTATTTGTTCCCAAGGCTGATGATTCTTGATGTTATTATTATTGCTTGTGTTCCTTTTAATATCTTTGAAGATGTCAGATGGCTCTAAATAAAGGAACCGTATCCACAAAGAATGTTAGAAAAATATTCTCAAGGTGGCATTCAGAAAATAGTTCCATTTTGATGCACTATGAGTTTAGAACAAAGGACAGTTCAAGATAGTCACTAAAATAATCCCACTGTTATGATAGTTAATGTTGCATTGTGAACAATCAATGATATCATGAAATGGAGGTTATCTTTATTTTCTTATGCATGATACTCCAACAACATGTTGATTATTTGTAATCTAGGATAGTTCAATGTTGATTATATTGTCATTGATGATCAAGGGAAAAATGGTCAGGATTTGTGGAATAGTATGCAATGTTTCAATGATGAAAATTACCTCTTGTTTACTTATCTTGTTGTGACAGTGGATTTGTGAAAGTGCAATTATTGTGACAATGACTTGTAGAGGCAGTAAGCTCAATAACACAATCAATGATTGCTTGTATTGCTATGGTTTGTTTGGTGTTGAGAATGTTAATTGTTGACATCTTTTCATGTGATAGCCATGCTAGAAATGACATTATATTCTTGTTGAGTGTACCTTTGACAACATGTTTTTTATGAATAATGCTTATTCACATTCTTAGACGGTGTGGAGTGATCTGTTTTGTGATAAATGAATTAACATCATTGTTTTGCATTCTAAATCAAAGTGATAATTGGTATGATAATAGAGACAGTATTATGGCTACACAATACATGGTGATAATATATGAACAATATTCTAAAGGGGAAGTTGTGTGTTGATATGGCTATTGGCTTCTATCTTTTTAATAGTGATAGTAGACTATATTCTGTGTTGTGATATTTACTTCATGTTATTTGTGTTGATTTTTAGTCTAGTGTACTTTGTCATTGATGTGGTAGAGGGAGACAATGTTATGAGGTTTGGATTTCCTTGCTTGATGGTATGAATACCTATCTCTTAGGGGGGTGATCCCACAATAATGGGTTACACTATCTGGTCAAACTTGACATTGAAATCAACATTTTATACTAGATCTTCACTTTCGTACGCCTATAGAAGCTAAACCATTAAGAATTTGAAGATGAAGCAAACTAGTGATTTGTGATATTTTTTGTTGAGAATCTAATTATATTTTTTTAAAAAAATTAAAAAATAAATTGTGAATTATTTTATGTAGTTTTTATTAACTTATGTTATTTACTAAACATCATTTTCAAAAACTGATGCTTACTTTCAGCTGCATAACTTTTTTTATAGAAAGCATACAATTCTAATTTTTTAAATACAATGTTTTCACACCATTATCTATTGGATGGATATTTTTTCATAATTTTTTGTTGCATATATATTTTTTAATTAATTTTCTAATTCAGAGTAATTATAATTTGGATATATTATACTTTCAACTACATAACTTTTTTTGTATTCATTTGAATTAACTTATTCTTTTTTTGTTGGACTAAGGACATCAATAGCTAGTGTACATGAATTTTTAAGAATTTTTCTTTTCTTTTCCTATTTTTCTATATGTGTGAAATAAAGACTTCGATGTTCATTGAAAAACCTACATTCACAAGAAATAAAAAAACAAATATATTTAAAATTATACTTTTGGGAAGCTTATAATAGGGACTACATGTTTACAAAAAAATAATTTTAAATAAATAAATTTGATCCCCTAAAAGGTAAATCAAAAGTGGTTTTTTATTAGCATTTTGATAAGTGTAGAGGAGACTCCATTATAGGTATGGTTTATAACTAGCGGCTTTCTATCCAAGGGGGTTTGATCAAGCCCTCTTCAATCAAAACCTTTAAAATGAAACCTTTTTAAGGTTTTAATCATTATATTTTCTAAAAATATGTGATTTCAGCAAAAATCAGGATGTCCCAAAAAGTGTAACCCATTATTGTGGCAACACCCAGGGGCAAAGTATATCAGGTATGATCAAGTATCTATTTTTCTTCTGTTGTATGTTTGTTCTTTTTCATAACATAGCGTGGTATATCATTTGTTACACAATGAGAATAGTGAGAGCAGTGGTTTGCATTTTGAAAATGTATCTTGATAACAATGAGATTAGCTAACAGTATTTTGGCAAAGGGACAGTCATTGCAATGTGATTTTGTATATTGTCAAAGTTTCATGGGAGTGTTTGCAGTGTTCTTATGCTTGCCAATGGTTTCTTATGGACCTGATTTGACAACTTGTTTTTGAAAATGCTCAGTTGCTTTTGTGTACTCAATTAGTAGCCTGTTGGTTTGTAGACAAAGAGGTTGGAAAGGTGTTTCATCTTCTAATCAATGGTGTCAGTAGCATATTTTGTATCTTTTGGTGATAGCCGAATTTTCTTGGTAGATTGTCTGAAAGTTTTTTTTTCCATATTTTGAAAATGATGTGATCTTGTTTATGCTTATGATATCCATGCCAAGTAAGTGACAAAGGTGGAGAAGATCATATACTACCTTGCAAGTGACATAACTTCTTGAGAAGTGCATAGTTGATGCCTTGGTATATGGCCATTCATGTTGATAACATTCTTCATATAGTTAGTAGTTGGTGTAGATTGGTTCATGGTTGTTGATATGATTGGTCACCATGTGGTAATATTTATTGATCCGGTTCATACAATTATTTGTTGGATTCTTAGCTTTTTTTCATGGCATTTCACATTCTCTTGTTTCATTCTTTGTCTTTGAGGCAAAAAGGGGGAAAGATGATATGTGTTTTGCCATCAAGGACAAAGGGGGAGTTTTTTGGCTCTCAGTTGTTTTGGTTTTTTCTTGATGTCAAAAGTGGTTCACTGATACCGTGATGTCAAAAGTGGTTCTCTAATATAAGAATATATGTGATGGCATGCTATTGGGATGTTGGCAAGATGCATTCTCAAATTTGTTGATCTCAAATTTGTTGATATATGATATGATGTTCCATTGTTTGGTATTCATGTTTATTCAAGATTTTCATGCTATATTGGCTCTTGATGTTTACTGTTGGATCATATGGTGTTACTCCTCGTTCATGGCATGCTCTTTTAGTTTCATCTATTTTCTTGACAGTCTTGATGGTACTAACATTTGACATGGTTTTCTTTATGTCATGACATACATAAGCTTTAGATATGTGTTTTTTCTATCATGACAACCACAGGTATATTCAACATGCTTACAAATCTTTGTGACATACTCTTTGGCAGATTTATTTTCAGTTGCAAGGTATTGGACAACATCACAGTTGTTATTATCATCTTCATAAAGGTGATTCTTATGGAAATATGGTTTCAGTTGACGTTTATCAGGTTAGTTATTGGGATTTTATGAATCTTGAATCTTAGAAGTCCCATTGCATTGACAAGATTCATTTGTTTATGTCTTCATGGCATATTGATCTTCATGGTTGATTCATATTTATATGATGAAAATGGTTATGATACATTATTCTTTTCATGGTATTCGAGATTGATATTTCTTTTGGCATAATTAGTTAAAAGAGACATCATTAATAAGGTTCATGGTTTTATTGATACATTTTGGCATTTAAAAGAATCCTTAATTATAAAAGGCATGGGCTAGTTTATATTGTTTGCATTTTATTTGATCACATTAAAATGTGATATCAGAGCTATCTTGGTTAAGGTCACATAGTAGTGACTTCCATAATATATGGTTTCTGTGTTTTTTTTTTTTGGTGGAATATTCTTCAAACCCTATTGAGTTTCCCTAAGTTTTCATTAAGGGATGATAGAAAATTGAACTTGGAGTAAATTTCACTGGATAATATTATTGGTCGACTTCAGTGCAAGCGACAGTCATCATTTATTGCTTACTTTGTCAACATTTTGAAAATTAAGGTTATGGAATCAAGTTTCATGTGGAAAATTCAAATAATTAGAAGCAATAATCAAAGGTGGTTTTTGTCAGCATTCTTGGCAAAGGACTTTGACAACGGACTCATTGAAGTCTATTAAGTTGATTTTTATTGAAACTTGGTGTCGCAGACTTAGAAGAGCTATAATTATTTGATTATTGTGTCGGCATCTATGGGTAATGCCTTGACCATGGACTTGAAAAACTATGATGACTTGATTATTATTATTGGACCTCGGTGTTTTATCAATTTTGTTAAAGGCATCGAATGGTTTGAAGAAAATTTAGGGCAGCACTATTGTTGTCTTCTCATTGCAAGGGTTTAGAACCCTAACCGCCACCATTGGAGTCTTTGTAACTGTTGATTCTCATTGGGTCAACTGGCTTGACTTGACAGTGAGGTAGTTATGGTAGTTTGTAAGTGGTTTTGTGATTTTTGGCCACCATGACAAGGTAATATCTTTGCAGAATCTTGTCATTTTTGAAATGGAAAGTGAAAATAGTTTCATGCTAAATATTGTATTCAATTTTTTTTTTAAACCCTAGTTCTGCATTTGTTTTTAAAAAATATATTAAGGAAAATCATAGGCAGTTATGTTCGAACTATATTTTAGTTTTATTGAACTCGATTTTAAGCTCGAGATTTGGTATGAGGGTTTAATAGTTTTTTATAGAGGTTTTTGATGATATATAAGTATGAAATTTTTCCATTTCTCGAGGACAAATTTGTGTGAGATAAACCGAGTTATCATTGTTTGAAAAAGAAAGAAACATAGGGTTTTGTATCTTTGGTTTCATATAGAGATAATGTGTTAAATTTGAGAAAGTATTGTTTGTTCAAAACCTAAAAATATTACATATCTTTCTCATATATAAATTATGTCATACAAGACAATTATGTCTTATCTTTCTTCAGAGATAATAAAAAGACAATTTTACGAGTGGTTTTTTATACCCCATGAAGGTTTTTCCACTTAGGAAAATTCGGTGCTATGTGATGAACTTTGTGCATTTAGTTTTTCAGTCTTTATGTGTTTCAACATTGGTAGTCAATGTGCATAAATGTTGAAGTCTTTCTTTTCATGTAAAGCTCAATTTTTTTCATATGTTTTAAAGTTTCTTAAAAGAATTTCCATACTGTTATAAATGTTATCATAAGCATACATAAGGTTTTGTGAATATAAAGCATTGACAAACATTGTTCAAGTGTTGTGATATGAACAATTAATCTATGCTTTTACATTTCTGTGTGAATTCTTTAGTGATCATTCTTTTGTTGAGAAAGTTCACAAATCTTTACTTGTCCATTGTGCAAACTAAAAGGTTGAATAAAGTTGTTCAAAGCTCAATCTTTTTTCAGTTGCTACAAACTAAATATGTGAGTTAAATTAAAATTGGGAAAAGTTTTGTAACACTTTGATTCACCCCCCTCCCCTCTCAAACTTTTTTGTCTTCCAAAATTCTAATGAGCAAACTCTCAATCCCATGGGGGAATTGGTGCCATTTTGATGTGGAAAATGGCCCTTTCCCAATTCCTTGATGTATTTGTGATGATATTTGATGATGATTGTGCTTCCCTGAAGAAATTTTCCAATAACCCAGCTAAATTGATTGCAAAAGATGAAAAATGCTAAGAACTCAAATGCTAAATGCCTATAGTGGTTGTGCTATTTTTTTATGGATCCCAAGTCAATAGAGGAACCCTCTATTTATAGATTTGGGGGATGGAAGAATAAGAAAAATGGATGAATGTGGGACAAAATACCAACCAATGAGAGAAGGCCACTTGTCCCCATGTGATAGGATGAGGAATGAGAACATTTTGATAAATGTGCAAATAAATATGGTTAGGTGCAATTTGAAATTTGTGAAATGATAAGTTTAGAGGGAAGAAGAAATGAAGTAAATGCCACTTTGCTCAAGGGAAAGGACATGTAAGAGGCCTTTAATTCCTTGTTGGATGTACTCATCCCTTTTGGAGGATTTTTTAAATTTGAAGAATATTCCCATTTGATGCCATGTTGAGGGAAAATAAAAGAATTAATAAATCAATTAAATTGATCTATTCTGCAAGTTGCAAAATCTAGAGGATTTTATGGATTAGGATTAGAATTAATCATGATTTGATTAATTTAGATGAAAATTTAGCTGATTTGACAAATTGACTTAGATTTTTGGATTAATTTAAATCAAAGTTGAGAGGAATATGAAATTAGATTTAATCAAATAAAATTTTGATTTATTTAATTAAAGAGGGTGGTGTTAGATTAAATCAAACAAAGATTAATTTATTTAATTTAAAGGAGATGACTTTAGAGATTAATTAAATAAAGTGAATTATTTAATTAAAGAAGGATTGTTAGATTAATTAAACAAAATAATTTATTTAATTAATAGAAGTGGACGATTTAATCTGATAAATTTGATTTATTTAATTAAGAGAGGAAATATGATGAATTTAATCAAATAAAGATTATTCAATTAAATTAATTAGTAAAGGTGATGATTTAGGAAGAAACGATGTTAGTAAGATCAAGATTAGGTGTGTAGGATCAATTTGTATATTTTTCGTGTCTACATTTTGCCCCTCTTTGAAGCAATGTACATGTTGTGTTGGTTCAAGAATAAGCTGCCAAGATCAAAATTAAAAATAAAAATGATTTTTCAGATGCCCCACTGCTGCCCCAGTGAGAAGGATTACGTTTGTATACTACCCCCTCGAGAGATCAGATGAAAATTTGGATTTTTTTGGGAGATCTCAAAAAAAGAGGACAAGGTTCTCGACAGGTCCAAAAAGGGTACAAAATGCCAAAAACATGCCAAAATGCAAAAAAATGATGCAAGACGACCTTCGATCAGACGAAAAATGGGAATGGAGGTCCAAAACCCTAGTTGGACGGCTAAATAGGGTCCAAAAACCCTAACTTTCAAGCTTAAATAGGCCTCAAGGGTCACTTTCGATTCCTTTGCACACTTAGCCTTTAGAGATTCTTGCATTTTGAGCTCCGAGAACTATTTGAGATGGCGCAAATATTTTTTCCACGACATGTTTCAGATCGAGTGTGAGTGTACCAGCGGCGAGTCGGCATAGGACCTGTGGTATGTGATGCTTACCCAAAAAAAATTATTTATTTTTTAGCACATTTAATAGGGTCCAAAGGTCAAACAAGGTCAAGCGACACAATTTGGCACCATTGAGGGTGCAGAATCAGCACCACATGACCTCAAAGTGTGTCGCATATCCAAAGGGTGTCGTCATGACTTAGTTTAGAGAATTAGGTTTTTGGTCAAAGTCTGTCACATATGCAAATGGCGTCGCGTGGCATAATTTGGAAATTAGGGTTTTAGGGGTCAAACTGACACATGGCCAAACTACGATGTGCAACGTAGTTTGGAATTTGCAAACAACATCGCATTTGTTGTTTCAATTGTGAAAACTCAAGGTGGGATCTTGATTTTTTTATGAAACTTAACGTTGTGAATTTTCTTGCGCAGGAGGGCCTAGGGATACTTCATTCATGAGAGCATAGGTTCTTGGTTCTTAGCTGACTGGTCGGGTTACATGATTTGCTCTAGGAGCACCTCGGGGTGATAGGACTGTTGTATATCGCTTATGCTCATCCCATCTGGACACACTTGGGGATGATGACAGCCCTAGCAGAGTGATGACATAGTGAGACATCATCATTTCACTTGCCCACAAGAGAGGCTATAGTTACTCTAGATGATGTCTGGTGTATCCTTCAATTGCCCATCCATGAAGAGAGAGTGATTTATGATGTTGATGTTGGGAGGGACGCCTGCTATGAGCTGATGGAGCTTGAGGAGATCATATTTTTTGAGGGGCAGATCGAGCTTGAGTGGTACAGGGGTATAGTGCCTGGTTTTTGACTGATCATAGCTGCTATCATTTCGGGACTCGTGCCACCAAATTGGTGCGGTCGATATTTCAGTCTAGGATGGGGTCTTGCATGGGAGTGGATGCTCCATAGGAGAGAGTTATTTGCATGGGGGCCATTGTTGTTGGCCTCCTTTACCATGATCTTCATGAGTTCGCTTATCTAGATAGTAGGGCCATTGGGACAGGTGTCACACTTTTGCATGTCTGGGCCTGCAAGCACTTTGTCATGATTCACACACAAGTTACAGTGGTTTCCTTGGAGTTGGATTATCTAATTATTTGGTGGTACAGAGGGGCATTGGCCACATTCACTCACACAGGGGTAGGTGGTATCACTCATTGGAGTAGGGTCATAGATGAGATGACCATGTTCACATGGAGGCCCTGGCTTAGTATGCTCGCATGGTACGATGATGTACAACAATTTTTTAATGCAAGGTAGGATAGACTTATGCAGGGGAGGGAGCATACCATGATAGAGAGGTATCTCCTTGATAGAGTTTTCAAGTAGTTTGGGGATATACAAGACCATCCTGATGACCAGTACGTGGCCATCTTTGTACATAATACAAGGGATAAAACATGGGGTAGGTCGATCCTGATTGATGAGGCAGTGACATCTTTTAGGCAGTTGGTGGCTAGGTCGTCACCTTATGATCAAGAATAGGGGGATGCAAGGGTCACCCAGGAATATACAACATGGTTTATACCACCTCTGCGGTTGACAGATCTATGTGCAACACCCCTACGATGGAGGCCCAGAGGTAGATCAATAGGGCGAGGGCAGGGGCAGGGAGGTAGAGGGGATGGAGATGGGGATGGAGATAGAGGAGAAGGTGGACCACCTCCACATCTGCCAGAGCAGAGGGTACAGTTGGATTAGGTACCTGCAGACCAACCGAGAGATAGGGACATGCAATAGAGGGAGGGGGATCCACAAAGAGACCACCAGCAACCGCCCGCACCACTACCACCACCACTACTAGACCAGAGAGATGCCTTGATACAGTAGTTGTAGGGATAGGTATAGGGATTATAGGAACAGGTGCAAGCACTGACCACCAAGAGGGACCAAGCCAGGTCAAGAGAGATTAGGAGATAGGAAGAAGATGGCAACTGGAGGGTATGGCCTTCGCTTCTCAGGGTAGGATAGTCTTGGTGAGGATGTACTGTGAGGTTTTCTGAGAGGTAGAGTATTATAGGTTGCATTGCAGACATGTCATACCAGTAGGGGCTAGAGTACTAGATTTTTCACAATAGACATGCATGAAACAACATGAGGATCATGCCGAGAGACAGGAGGGTGAGGGGTTCAGCCAACAGGGCTAGCCTCACATTTTGATCATATACAACTTTCTTTTCGATCCATGGGCTCCATTTTTATAGCCCTAATTGTATTGTATAATTGATTCATACACATATTTTGATCCTAATCTTGTACCATGACAGTTATATTTTTGATGATATATATGATATGGTCTGATTCTTTTATGAGATGTGTCCTATTTTACTTATGCACGATGGATGGATGCATTTATTTTCCTATATTCTATGACTCTATCTTATGATGCATTTATTTTATGTGATGAAATACGATGTATAATGCTATGATGTGATGCAAATGTTTATGGATGCACTTTATGATGACGATATATGGATGCAAAATGTTATGATATGCAAATGATTCTCTAAATTACGTCTTAATGGATTATGTGATGCACTATGAATATGAAATGTATGCAATGATAGAATGTAATGACATAAATGAAATGATTTCTTAAGATACTCAGAATAATAAATCTCTATTAATCTTCGTAACTTAAGATGATAATGTAAGATGATGTAATATGAAATGCAATGATGTGATATGATCTATACGATATGATATGATATACATTATTCTTATGGTTTGTGGATGCAGGGTGGATGCACTTAGCGATATTTTTGATTAACTGTCATGGTACCATGTTAGTATGAAGAGAAGAGAGAAGAAATGGAAAGAGGATCCATCAAGCCTACACTATGAATGATGATGATGATAATCAAGAATTGGTATTTTAAAAGGGACATTTACCTTATGTTTGATAATACACATAGGTACGATGCATCAAGGTATAAAGAACCAGGATGGCATTGTACCTAGTGTGATGGACTTTGACTCTACAATCAAATATGAGTATTCTTGTTCACACCTAGCATACGAAACCTTATTCAAAATGCAGCTCAGATATTATAAACATCTCAAATGAAAACATAGAAAAGCAAGCCTTCCTATGTGGTCAATAAGACACCTAAAAAACCCTCCCTACAAACCAAACAAAGTACGCATGACAAAGTTATTTTACAAGGATATCCAACAAGCACAACAAATAAAAAGATAACAATCGTTGCCCCATTCCTTTCTCTCTAAATCCTTTTGTTTGGACATCATCGAGAGGTCATTGGAATGAGCACACTAAGATAAATCAAAAGACAAAGATTAAATAAATAAAGAAGCAAATTTTCTTCATACCGCCAGCCAAGACTACACTATAGTGATGCCTGATGTTGATTTCCATTGTAGGAAGGATGCATCCTAGGACATGTTATCAAAATGATTTGGGATTGACTGGATGATAATCTATTGATATTCTAAGCAAACTAACTTGTTGACTTACTAACCTAGACTTGAGATTTTGATGATTGGGCTTTCACTTTTGAACCTGCTAGACTTGCTTCTAATTGTTTTACCAAAGGATGAAAATGATGATTAGTTTATTATGAGTAATTGATTATTGTGGGTGAAATTAAGATGATACGGATGGATTTTTTTTCAAATATTTGGATGTTTTTGATGTTTTTGAAATGTTTTGAGGTTGTTTTGATTTTTGGGTTTTCCAATTTTTTTGGATTTTTTCTGAGATTTTGACAAAGAGACTAACCTAAAGACCTATCCTAGGGGTCTCGAGAGCTTATCAATAGATTATCCTTGCCTACATTATACACACAAAGACCACATAGTTCAACTAACACAAACTTGATTATTGATGAGATATGAACAAGATGGATTGCCAACTTATTGCGATGGACTCCTAAAGGACTGACCTAGGGTGTCTCGTGGGATGATCAAAGATCAACCTTGCCTATGGTCAAGCTTAGAGATGATGTAGTTCGACAAGATGACTCCACTTTTGAATTTTTTTGGATTTTTGACCTGTTTTGAGATTTTTGATATGATTTGGATGTTTTTGGATTTTCAAGATTTTAGGAACATTTCCAGAATATACACGAATCTGATCCGATGCTAGTAAAAGAACATGCCCCCAGTGTGATGTGATAGACTACTTCAATAAAGGCAAGACAAACTGACCTTGGGAATATTCCAAGTAGTACTAGGGAAATCATGATATAAACAAAGGATCAAGCTATGATACAAATGCGGATGGATGGATTGAAGGAGACATGGGATGCGATAGGATGCGATGGGACCATGATGGATGAATGATGTAGAACAATTTATAGAGATCTTGGTGGATGAAGAGTGTTGTATTTACACTTGGTGCATGTTTGTCAGATTTTCACCAAGGTACTTGCCTAAAGCATGACCAAAGTGGTTTTCACTAGAGGATGATTTTATTTTCTTTACTGTTTTCAATCCTTTTTCTGATTTTTTTAGATTCTTTAGATTTTTTTATTTTTTTGTATTTTTGGTTTTACCCTTAAAAGATTAGGCATGATTTTTTTTAAGATGGTAGTTGTTCATGGGCTCCTGTAGAGGTTCCCCTTTAGGTGTTGATAGTTGATATGCCCCCGACTTATAGATCGCTGTGATGATGAATGGTCTCAACCAGTTGGGTTCAATCTTACCCTTGCTATCTGCATTTGGCAAGTTCTTCTAATTTTCCTTCAGTACCAGCTCGTGGACTTGGAAGATCTGACTCTTGATTTTCTTGTTGTAGCTTCACTTGAGATGGTTCTGATATACTTGTAAATGTATTAAGGCATCCATATACTACTCATCTAGTAGTTTTGGCTCATTTAATCATGAGGCCCAGTATTCTTCATCTGTGATGAGATTTTGTAATGATATCCTCAAGGATGGGAACTTGATCTCGATGGGGAGTATGGCTTCTGATCTGTAGACCAGGGAGAAGGGGGTGGCACCTGCTGGTGTGCAGATGCTTGTGCGGTAGGCCCATAAGGAAGGATTCAACTACAAATTCCAGTCACAACCAGCATCATTGACTGATTTCTTGAGGATTTTTAGGATGGTCTTATTGGTAGCTTCCACTTGGCCATTGCCTTGGGGATAATATGGAGTGGAGACGCAATGTTGGATTTTGAACTTTTGGCATAGGTCACGAACATCCTAATTTTTGAAAGGTGTCTCGTTATTTGAGATAATGGCTTGAGGGACACCGTAGCAAAAAATTAGGTAATTTAGAATGAACTTGGATATATGCTTCCTTGTAATATAGGTCATGAGAATGGCTTCCACCCACTTCATGAAGTACTCTTTGGCGGTGATGATAAACTCATGCCCATTGGATGAGGTGGGGGTGATTTTACCAATATGATCAAGCCCACACTGTGAAAAAGGAAAGGTGTGTTAATTGGGTTGAGCTCCTGAGCTAGTGCATGGATGAGGTCCCCATGCTGTTGAAATTGCAAACACCTTTTGACATAGTCATGTGTTTCTCTTTTCATTGTAGGCCAATAATACCCCGTCCTCAATAATTTCTTGGCCAAGGTCATATCGCTTGAATGTGAACCAAAAAATTCATTATGTACCTCAATTAAAGCAGTCAAGGATTCCTCTATGTTTAGGAAATGTAAAAGGGTACCTTCAATGCTTCTATGGTACAAGGTATCTCCTAGGATGAAAAAACGGGATGAATTTTCAACAAAGGCTCTTTTGAGGTTCAAGGTTATCTCGGCGAGGAGGACTCCTATTCTCAAGTAAGTGTATATATCATGGTACCAAGGATCACCGAGACCAACGATTTCACACACAAATTCAGAATTTGGTACCTTGAATACTGGTATGAGAAGTTGCTCTATGAGGAATTCTTTTTTTTGGGAAGTTGTGTGGGATCTCTAGGAGTGAGCTGATTGTAGCCATTGCATTTGCTACTCTATTATTTTCTCTTGGTAGCTATTCAAATTTGATATCAATAAAGAACTCCTTAAGGCTTTCCACCAACTTCTTGTATGGTGTCAACTTGTTGTCCTCTGTTTGATATTCATTGTTCACTTGGTTGATTATGAGTTGTGAGTCCCTGTAGACCTTAAGTGCCATGATTTGCCACTGCTCTACAATTCTTAGCCCTATGACAAGAGCCTTGTATTCCATGATGTTGTTTGTGCATGGGAATGACAACTTGTATGATTTAGGTATGCAGTCCCCTTGCAAAGTGATAAAGAATATTCTCGCTCTTGAACCGTGTTGTATGTAGGATCCATCAAAGTACATTTTCCAATGATCTACCACACTAAGGTTGAAGATTGATTCATTAGGGAACTCTTAAACAAGTGGATTCTCTGCATATATAGGAGCTTATACTAGTTGATCTGCAGTTTCTTGTCCTTTGATAGCCTTGCATTCTACATACTCAATGTCATGCTCTGTTAGGATCATAACCCAATTTTTCATTCGTCTTGTGAGAGTTACTTTGGAAATTAGGTATTGAGCGTGTCTATTTTTGCAATGATCTTGATTTGATGTGCTAGCATGTAATGTATGAATTTTTGTGTTTCAAACACGACTACCAGACAATCTTTCTCAATGGATGTGTAGTTAAACTCATGTCCCACCATGGTCCTGCTCATGTAGTAAATAGCTCTCTCCTTCCTGTTTTCATCATGTTGTGCTAAGAGAGCGTCAAGGGCTATTATTGTTGCTGATATGTATAAGATCAAGGGTTTACCCAGAATTGGTGGCATAAGAATTGGTGGCGTGAGTAAGTACTCTTTGATCTTGTTGAATACTTGGTCACATTTCTTGTCCCATTTGTATGCTACCCCCTTATGGAGTAGATGAGAATATAGGTTTGCCTTGTCTGCTAGTTGTGCTATGAACTGACAGATAGACTGGAGTCTTCCTTGTAGGCCTCTTAACTGCTTCAATATCTTGGATGCCTCCATCTTGAGGATGGATTTGACTTTGGCGGGGTCTACCTCAATTCCTCTCATGGATACGATGTACCCTAGGAGCTTGTCTGATTTTACCCTGAAGACAACTTCTTTGGATTAAGTCAGACCTTGCACTTTTCTAGTCTATTAAAAATGGAGCTTAGGGTTGATATGTGATCTCATCGCTTCTTTGATTTAGCCATTATGGCATCCATGTAATCTTTCACATTTTTATGGATCATATCATGAAATATTAGTGTTATGGCCCTCTGATAGGTTGCTCCTGCATTCTTCAGCCCAAATGGCATCATACTCCAGCAATAGGTTCCCCACAAACAAGTGAATGTTGTCTTGTGTTGGTATTCCTTAGCTATCATGATCTGATTATATCTTGATATTTTTTCCATTAATGATAGCATCTCATGTGCTGCCATCATATCCATGATCATATCAATGTTGGGAAGTGGAATGTTATCCTTGGGACATGCTTTGTTCAAATCTCTAAAATCTGTGCAGATGCGGATGCCCCTAGTGGGCTTTTAAATAGGTACATGGCTTTACACCCACTCTGGATAATCAATTGGCCGTATGAACCCTACATCGAGGAGTTTTTGTAATTCCATTTTGACCAACAATGCTATCTAGGGATGCATTTTCCTCAACTTTTGTCTAACTGGCTTTGCTTAAGGATATACAACTAGGTGATGAACCACAACTTTCGGATCAAGACCCAGAATGTCGACATAGGTCCATGCAAAGTTCACCTTTTTTTCCCTCAGGAATGTGGCCAAGATCTCTTGTTCTTCTATGAGAAGTGACTCGACATAGAATGTTATGTGTGGCATTGTTTCTATTCCTAGATTACCTGGATTGCACTGCTCTGCCAGAACCACTGAATTTTCTTGATGAATGGAACTGAGAGGAAGATTGAATCCTTCATCCTCCAAAACCTCAGAGAGATTTTTACTGTTGGATATGTCCATTATTTTTACTATTTTTGAGTCAAAGAGTGCCACAGTATGGTTTTCACTCAAAGACCTAGAGATTGTTCTCAGATTTTCACTTTTGCAACTAAACGATTCAACTGTTTCCCCATAATAGGCTTGTGTATCCAGTATGATGTTGAACCCATATTTTTGATCCCCATATGGTACCATATCCTGCAATCCCATGAATTATGAGAGTACCTCATCATTTTTTATTGTTTCCAGAATTGGTGGTCCTCGTTGGTTGTAATCGATGAGTTGGGGATAGACTAGGTTTATTTCATGGGTTTGATGGTTTGACTCAAAAGATATGGTGTTGATCATGAGTAGGGAGGAATCTTAAAAAAGAATAGGTAAGTTAGTTATGGTATCTTCCTCATCACTACTACTACACACATCAATTATGTCAAAGGTAAAGTTATCTAACGGTAGACTTGTAGATACTGGTAACTAAAGGGTGGTTGTTGATTGTTGAGGGGGAGTTTTGACCTTTTTAACTGAGGCACCTCTACCAAGAATGGTCACCCTTAGAGGGGTATATTTAAGGCCAAGATTTCTCATACGCATCTCAGAAATGAGAGATACTAGAAGACCATTGTCATTTTGTCCAAGCTTCTTGTTTATGTCATATCCCATACCGGGCATGATTTGTAATCCTTTGCTATGTTCATCCATGGGAAGATTAGGAACTGGCCTTTCACCTTGGTATAGTGAGCTTGATATGTCTCATTCATCTACTATTTCATGACTTAGGTCCCCCTAACATCTGAATCTAGAAGGGTTTTCTCTAAAAGTTCAGGATGGTGCTTCGGTCATTTGGGGTCATCCATGTGACCTAGGAGATTGAGGTAACTCTCCTATGATGAAAGCACTTTTCTTCATTTTATAATCCCCACACCCATTGTCTTGGGTAATCAGCTTGATTTTAGATATATCAGGAATGGCGGGTGTCTTTGTCTTAGAAGTGGAGGCCAAGGTAGCTAGGTCTACATACAGATTTGAAGGGCCTTCATCATTCTTTGGGACTTGGGGGATTTTATAGTATTTTGCTTCCAAATTTTTGCAGTAGGCAAAGGGTTTAGGATCACCATAGATTATGACCTCTTGATTTTGATATGAGAACTTGACACACTGATGTAAGGTTGATGCAACTGCTTACATCCCATGGATCCACAGATGCCCCAGGAGAATGTTATAAGGTAAATCAAGGTCAAGGACCTTGCAAGTGGTTTCCATAGTGGTTGGCCCTACTTGAATAGGGAGTTAGATAGTGCCTTGAGACACTCTTTCTTGGTCATCATATGCTCTGATTGTGATACCCTTTCCTTTTTCAATGGAATCCTTAAAGAATCCTAGCTTCTTTATGATCTTGAGAGAATAGATGTTTAAACCTGCACCCCCATCTACTGAGACCCTCTTAACTTTATTTTTTAAGAACCAAGACTTCAAGGTGGAGTGCACGATTGTGAGATGGTTGGGTGGGAAAGTCCTGATAAGAAAATGTGAGGAGATTTGGGGTGGTAATTTTTCTGACCATAGCTTGGAATTGTTCAATATCAAGATTGGCGAAGATGGTAGATGAAGCCAATGCTTCCTCAAGGATTTATCTATGGGCAGATGAGATCTTCAGTAACTCCATGATGGAGATCTGAGCAGGGATTCTTTTCAATTGGTCCAAGACATTGTAACCATTAGGAGTGGATTTCAGATTTCAGGTGGATTCCCTAGGTGGTTGTGATGACCTAGCAATGGTGACTTTGCCACCACATGTGGTGACTCCACAATCAAATTTGGCTCCCTTGATGCTAACAATAGTGACCAATTCATCTAGGGATGTGAAAAATTGTTCATGCACATGGTTTACATTGCCAAACATTTGCTTCCCTTTGTTATGATCCAGCATCAAATTCGTGTAGATCTTTAGGTCTTGATTTATGGCTGGTTGTTCCAAATTTATGATCTTGTTGTCGATGAGGTCTTGGATTATATTTTTTAGCTTCATGCAATTGGCTATTGTGTGCCCCTTGATTTTACGATAATCACAAAGGTAGTTTTCATTGTACCATGGTGGCTTCACTTTGGGGCTCTTGATAATTCTCAAAAGTGGGGATTTTAATGAGATTCTAGTCTACCAGTTTATTCATGATGGACTTGACTGACTCACCAAGAGTTGTAAACTTTCTCTTGGGGGGATATTTTTTTCATGGAGGTGGTCCCCCTTGATTATACAGATTGTTGATTTGATTATTGGATGGTTATTGTGATACCTCATTGGTTTGTGTGTTGTTGTGATTTTTGTTTTGCGATTGTTGATATGTTTGGGTTTTTTATTTCAGAGCATTGATTATGACCTTGGCATCAACCACACCATCATTATTGGTGTTCTTGTTTTTCACCCACGTGCGAGGTTTTTCAATATAGTTCGTGGAAGTTCGATTGTCTTGATGTTCTAAATATGTGGGTGTCCCCCCTTGTGAAATAAGGGCTCATTCGATGTTAATCACCTTGGGGATCAATTGGTCGTAAGTGGTGATACACTACATCTTTAGATGGAATGCCAAGCTTTTCTCAAGATTGGAAATGATGGTGCAAATTTGTTGCTCCTCTGACATGGCCCACTTACTCTTGTTGGCCTTGGATTGCCGTCATTGTAGGTAGGAAGCGAATGATTCCCCCTTACCTTGTTTGACTACAGATAGTTCCTCTAGACTCACATCCATGCCAGTGTTGAATGCATAGTTCTTTATGAATGTGTCTACAATCTCTTGGAACTTTTTGATGCCAGTAGGAAGGCAAGAAAACCACTCCATGGCATGGCCAACCAAACTTTGAGGAAATAGACACATCAAATATGTATTTGCATATGCAACTTCTATGCAATGTACTTGGAATTCTCTGATGTGATCCTCAAGGTTTTCGATCCCATGATATTTGTCAAATTTAGGGATTTCAAATCCCTTTGGGAATGGTACCATTGCCAGACTCATATTGAAGGGATAGGGGCACAAATTGCTTAGTGTCTTTTTTGTTTTCCTTGATTGGACATTGAGCACTTTTTGCAAGAGCAATTTGATTTGTGATGTCACATCATCTTGTGGATTAGGAGGTGGAGTGAATGTATTCTGAAGATATCGAGGTGTTTGAGTGATGGATGGAGTGCTGGGTATATTGGTGGGATTTTGTTGCAATATTTGTTATGTGATTAAGGCTTGCTGATATGCTTACATTTTTTGTTGTGCCAACAACACTTGTTGTTGGTCTTGTTGCTATTGTGCCAATAAATCTTGTTGTTGGTCTTGGTGTTGTTGTGCCAAAAAATC
Organism: Sequoiadendron giganteum; assembly: GCA_007115665.2. Lineage (NCBI taxonomy): Eukaryota > Viridiplantae > Streptophyta > Pinopsida > Cupressales > Cupressaceae > Sequoiadendron > Sequoiadendron giganteum. Next base: position 531,427,841 of record CM021104.1, on the reverse strand, counting down.
TTGTTGTTGGGCTAATAATTGGGTTGCTTCTTGTTGAGCTTGATATTGTTGCAGGGCTTGTTGTTGAGCTACTTGTAGTTGTGTTTGGTATTGAGCTTGCGCTTGCACTTGTTGAGCTTGATATTGGGCTTGAGCTTCTTGCACAACTTTGAAGGCCTAGGCGGCTTGTTGTTGTTGCAGTAAAGCTTGATCTTGGGAAGCTTGTTGTGTTTGTTGTGCCACTAATTGTTCTTACGCTTATTGGCCAGCTATCTATGCATTTTGTTGATTTCAAATTTGTTGAAGTTCCTTTTGATAGGTGGCTTGTTGAGTTGCTTGCAATGCGAGACTAAATGAGTTTTTAATGTTGGGTTTTGGTGGTGGTGGTGGATTAGGAATAGTGTTCATTATTGTGATGAGAGGTATCATTGTATTGATGATTGGTGCTTGTGTGGTGGATGGTGTGATTGATATGCTTGGTCCTTGGGAGACCATGTTTTGAGATACTTGGGGGATGGCAGATGATGTGTTGATCATTGGGGTTGCTTGAATGGTTGCCACATGTTGCAATATTGATGGCAAGATGGGAGGATTTAGTATGATGTTTTGATTTATGATCAAAGGGTTGCTTGGGTTTTTTTGATTGTTGATCGGTAATGGGGATAGGCTTAACCCAAGGGGTGGTGTGGATTTTAATGGCAAGCATGGAAGTGGTGGTGTACTCCCTTGGAAAAGTGATGAGGAGGAGGGATCGAGGATTCCCCTTGTTCCAAATAATCCACCTTCTCCTTATGAGATCATGGGGAGAGAGGTTTGTGTGTTGAGAGGATATGTCAGCGTTGTGTGAAAAGAGGATGGGTTGGGGTGATCATGACATGTGAGTGGAATGTATTGGTGCAATGGATTCACTAGAACAGATTGACCCTATATGGTATTTGCATCCAAATCTTGGTTGTTCACAAGGGGATGTGTTTGAATTGCATGAAGCAATGAGCTTCCCTTGGTAACAATTGATTGAGTTGGAGCAATGGATGATGTGATTTGTGGGATAATTTGAGTGACGCTTTGAAATGGAGAAGTGGATGAGATTGGGGGCATGATCCCAAGAGGCTTATCCACAAAATTACTTACATCGAAATCGGAAGGGATTTTAGCTCCTTATTTTTCCAATTCAAGCATGTATTGGGAGGGATTGAGCCTCATCATGGTATTGACAATTCTGTGAGTTTCAGGATTTTGAACCATCTCAATGATCTCATCTTGTGTCATCCCTAAGCCATTGTTGGTGATGTCTTCCACTTGACACTCCTCTTGATTATTTCTTGATGGTAGAGGAGGATTGGTTAGGGGATTGCTCAATCCAACAAGATTCATTTTGGGAGTGGTTTGGCTTAGGTCACTCGCATTTGATGTTTCTTTTTTGATTTCCATGTCCTTCTTGTGTTTTGATCTATTTTGCACCATAAAATAGGGATCAATTTTCAAGAATGTGTGAGATGAACCTCTAATTATTTAGATTGATCTAACTTTAGGAAAAAAAAGAGAAAAACTAGGATGATTAAGGATCAAAGTGTAATGATGAGATAAATGGAAGGTGGATGTTGTGAATGATTGAACTTTTGAGAAATCTTGAAGGAGATACTAGACTTTGGGACTTCTTAGATTTTGATTTGATTTGGTTTGATTTGATCTTGTCTTCGGCTTTTTTGGATTTTGGTTTGGATAGTGAACTCATAAACTCTAAGAGGTTGGATGTTTTCCTAAAGTAGAATTGTACACAAGATGATAATTTGACTAAGTGTGTACAGAAGGATTCATCTATACACCCCTAGTCAAACAAGATGATTTTGGTTTGATTTTCCCTTTTGATTTTGGATAATGAACTTATAAACCATAAGATGTTGGATGTTATCAAAGGGTGGATTTGTTCACAAGGATTGATAATTCGACTAAATATGTGGAGAAGGACTCATCTACACTCAAATAGGATGATTTAAATTTGCAAAAAGTCTAGCATGAATGATTTATTCAAGATTTCCAAGAGTTGTTGGTAAGATGATTTTTTGGATTTTGATTTTTAAGGGACATATGAGAATTATGACTTTGATCCTAGATTAGACCTAGATAGAACTCCTTTCTACAAGAGCTCATTTCTAGATGAGACATTCCCATGGCGGAGGCCCAGAGGCAGGTCAGTTTGTTGGGGCAGGGGTCGAGGAGGCAGAGCTGACAATGACAGAGATGGTGACAGGGATAGGGGAGGAGGTGGTCCTCCTCCACATCATACACCACCACGAGACCATGCATGACCATGGGACCAGGCACCACCATGGGTAGAGATACAGGATGATCAATGTAGAGATGGGGACAAAGCAGTCCCTTAGTAGTAGCCACTAGGGTAGCCAGATCACATAGATGCACTAATCCAACAATTGTAGGGTCAAATTCAAATTTTGACAGCTGAGAGAGATCAGGCTCGACAACAAATTTTGACAGTTGCTACTGAGAGGGACCAAGCTCAATCCGAGAGGGATCAAGAGGTCGGTCGGAGGTGACGACTGGAGAGTACAACCTCATCTTCCCAGGGCCGCATAGTATCTTTGAGAGCATACCAAGAGGTGGTGAGAGAGGTCAAGTACTATCGACAACACTAGAAGTAGGAAGTTCTAGCAACAGGCCGGGTGCCAGTCTTCTCTCAACAGAAAGGGATGAGGGTGCAAGAGGACCACGGTGAGAGGTAGGAAGGAGAGGGCAGTATCCAATAGGGCTAGCCCTTTGATCACAGACAGTTTTCCATTTTTGACTTATGGGCTCTAATTATTGCTCCTATTATATCATGTACTCTGATGTACACACTTGATCCGATTTTATACCATGATAGTCATACATTTTGATTATATATATATATATGAGATGGTCCTACTTATGAGATGCTCTATGGTGTATGGTGTATGGATGCATTTTTATTTCCTATGTGCAATGAGATGTTTATGAAATGCTTATATTTTATGCTCATGCGATATGGTATATGCTTCTATATGATGTGATGATTATTATGAATGCATTTCTTTTTGTATTTTTCTATGCATTTTGAATGTTAATGATATGCAAGTGATTTATGGATGTAAATGATATGCTCATGATTTCCATTATTCCCTTAATGATTTGTGCAATGTATGATGTTCAATGAATGTAATGCAATGATTTCTTAAGATGCTTAGAATAAAAAATCTATATTATTCCTCATAATGTAAGATGATAATAATGAGAGATGATATGATGTGGTATGATCTATATGATATGATGTGCACTTATGCTGATAATTTTATGGATGCAGGGTGGATGCATTAGCGATGTTCTGATTAATTGTCATGGTACCATGTTAGTGTGATATTAAGATAGAATAAAGAGATCCAAAAATTCATTAAGATGATGATGATTTGCTTACCAAGAGTCAAGATTTTCAAAGGTCCAATTACTTTATGTTTGATAACACACGTAGGTACGATGCATCAAGGTATAAAGAACTAGGATGATGTGGTACCTAATGTGATGGAATTTGACTCAACAATTAGATATGAGTGCTCTTGTTCACATTTAGCATACGAAACTTTGTTCAGGATGTAGTTCACATATTCTAAACATCTCGGGCAAAAAAATAGGAAGGCAAGCCTTCCTATGTGGTCAACAAGATACCTAAAACACCCTTCCTACAAACCAAATGAAGCACACGTGACTAAGTTATTTTACAAGAGTATCCCACAAGTACAAAAAATAAAAAATATAATGATCATTGCCCCATTCCTTTCTCTCTAAACCTATTTTTTCTTAGGTATCATTGAAAGGTCCTTGGAATAAGTGAAAAATAGGATAAGTCAAAAAATACTAGATAAAGTAAAACAAACAGGCTAATGTTCTTTATACCATTAGCCAAGGCTAAACTACTACAAGATACCTGATGCTTATGTCCATCGTGGGAAGGATACATCCTAGGACATGTTGTGATCAAGGTTTTGGTGAGACTAATTGGGTGATAAGCTATTGATACTCTGAGTTGATCAACTTGCTTGCTTACTAACCTAGACTTGAGACTTTTAATAATTAGGGTGTTCACTTTTGAACTTGCTAAACTTGCTTCCAACTGAATCACCAAAGGATGAAGACGATGATTGATTTATTAGGAATGATGATTATTGTGGGTGAAAGCGAGATGAGACAGATGCACCATTTTGGATTTTTTCAAATGTTTTGAGGTTGTTTTGATTTTTTGATTTTTCAATGTTTTTGGTATTTTGGAGGTTTATGATGAAGAGAATAACTTAAAAACCTATCCTAGGGGTCTCGAGAGATGATCCATAGATTAGTCTTGCCTACGTTATATACATAGAGACCAAGTAGTTCGACTGGTGACAGACTTGACTCAATGATGAGATAGATGGGAAAACGGATTGTCATTGCGACGGATGCCTAAAGGACTATCCTAATATGTGAAATAGATGGGAAAACGGAATGCCATTGTGACGGATGCCTAAAGGACTGACCTAGGGTGTCTCAAGGGATGATCAAAGATCAACCTTTCCTATGTTCAAGCTCAGAGATGACGTAGTTCAGACGATGACTCTAATTTGATTTTTTGGATTTTGACATGTATTGGATTTTGAATGATTTGGATGTTTTTGGATTTTTGAATGATTTTTTGAATGTTTTTGGATTTTAAAATGATTTTAGGAAGATCACCAAAATATAAAGGAATCTGATCCCAAGCAAGTGTAGGAACATGCCCCCAGCGTGATGTGATAGACTACTTCGATAAAGGCAGGACAAACTGACCTTGGGAATATGCCAAGTAGTACTATGGTGGAACATGATATGAGCAAAAGATCAAGGTATGATACGATTGCGAATGGATGATGGAAGGATAGATGGAATGTAATGGATAAGTGAGTGCGTGAAATAGGCCGTGAAGATCCTGGTGGATGGAGAGTTCTTTATTTATGCTTGGCGCTTGTTTTCCAAGTTATCACCAAGGTACTTGTCTAAAGTGCCACCGAAGTGGTTTTCACTAGAGGACAATTTTTCTCTACTGTTTTCAATCCTTTTTCTAATTTTTTTTTTGGATTTTTGTATTTTTGTATTTTTTTGTTGTCACCAAAATGCCTATTTTCCAAGTTTTCATCAGGGTGACCATTTTTCCAGGACATTTTTTGATTTTTATTTTTTTGTATTTTTCGGTTCTATACCTTGCAAGATTTTAGGCATAAATTTTTTTGAGATGGGAGTTATTCAAGGGCTCTTATAGCGGCTTTCCTTTTGTTGTTGATAGTTGATATGCCCCTGATTTATAGCTTGTTGTGATGACGAAAGGTCCCAACCAGTTGGCTCAAATTTTCCTTTGCTTTCTGGATTTGGCACGTTCTTCTGGTTTTCTTTTAGCACAAGTTCGTCGACTTGGAAGGTGTGTCTCCTAATCTTCTTGTTGTAGCTACACTTTAGGTGATTTTGATAAAATTGAAGATGGTTGAGGGCATCCATATGCCTTTCATCTAATAACTCCAGCTCATTTAACCTTGAAACCCGATATTCCTCATCTGTAATGAGGTTTTGCAGTGATATCTTTAATGATGGGAGCTCGATCTCGATTGGGAGGATGGCTTTTGATCTGTAGACCAGGGAGAATGGGGTGGTGCCTATTGGCATGTGGATGCTAGTGTGGTAGGCCCATAAGGTAGGATTTAGCTATAGATGTCAATCATGACCAGAGTCATTGACTGTTTTCTTAAGGATTTTCAGGATAGTTTTAATAGTGTCCTCTTCTTGGCCATTGCCTTGTGAATAGTACGAAGTAGAAAAGCGATGTTGGATTTTGAATTTGTGGCATAGATCATGGACATCCTGATTCTTGAAAGGTGTCCCATTATCAGAGATAATGGATTGAGGGACACCGTATCAGAAAATGATATAGTTCAAGATGAACCTGGATATTTGCTTTTTGATTATGTAGGTCATAGGAATTGCTTCGACCCACTTTGTAAAATACTCCATAGCAGTGATGATGAATTTGTGGCCGTTGGATGAGGTGGGTGTGATTTTTTCGATGAGATCGAGGCCCCACTGTGGAAAGGGCCAAGGTGTAACAATAGGATGAAGCTCTTGAGTTGTTGCATGAATTAGATCTCCATGTTGCTGGCACTGTAAACACTTTCTGACAAAGTCATGTGCCTCTCTTTCCATTGTTGGCCAATAGTACCCAGTTCTCAGCAAATTCTTAGCCAGGGCCATACCACTTGAGTGTGAACCGCAAGTGCCATTATGTACCTCAATCAGAGTAGTTAGGGCTTCCTCAGGATTTAAGTAGCGTAATAGGGTTAATAGGGTTCCCTCAATGCTCCTATGATAGAAGGTTTCTCCAAAGATGACAAAACATAAGGACCTTTTGACAAAGGCTCATTTAAGGTTTGGGGTTATGTCAGCTAGGAGGACTCCTATTCTTAAGTAGGTGTAGATGTCATGATACCAGGGATCACCGAGACCAAAAAGTTTGTACACATATTCAGACTTTGGTACCTTGAATGTGGGTGTACGAGAAGCTTCTCTACCAATTATTCATGTTTTGGGACATTGTGAGGGATATCTAGTAAGGATCCAATTGTTGCCATGGTGTCAGTTTCAGTGTTGTTAGCCCTTGGTATCTTCTCAAAGGTGATATCGATGAATGATTATTTGAGGCTCTCTACTAACTTCTTGTATGGTTTCAACCTATCATCCTTATTTTTGTACTCACCATTGACTTGGTTTATAATAAGTTGTGAATCCTCATAAACCTTTAGTGCCATGATCCTCCACTGTGCTGCAATCCTGAGACCTATGGTTAAAGCCTTGTACTCCACAATGTTGTTAGTGCAAGGGAATGCCAATTTGTAGGATTTAGGAATACAATCCCCTTGTGGGGTGATGAAGAAAACATCGAATCTTGATCCATGTTGTGTGTATGAGCCATTGAAGTATAGTTTCCAGTGATCGGCTATGCTAAGATTAAAGATGGATTTGTTTGGAAACTCTGATATGAGTGGATTCTCTGAATAGATTGGAGCCTCTGCCAGTTGGTCTGCAATTGTCTACCCCTTGATAGAATTGCATTCTACATATTCCATGTCATGTTTTTTCAACATCATGACCCACTTGGCTGTGTGTCCTGTGAGAGTGGCCTTAGAGAGCAGATACTTTAGTGGATCTATCTTTGCAATCAGCTTGATCTGATCAGCCAACATGTAGTGTCTAAGCTTTTGGGCTGCAAACACAACAGTCAGGCAAGCTTTTTCTATTGGTGTGTAGTTGAGCTCACTCCCTACCATTGTCTTGTTGATGTAGTATATCACTCTCTCTCTTCCATTTTCATCATGTTGAGCTAGTAGAGCATTGAGAGCTACCATGGTTGTTGAAATGTATAGAATCAATGGTTTTCCTAGAATAGGTGACATTAACACTAGTGGCGTAAGTAGATATTATTTTATTTTACTAAATGCCTGATCACACTTGTCATCCCACTTGTATGTCACCCCCTTATGGAGTAGATGAGAATACAGGATCTGTAAATCCACTAGTTGTGCTATGAATATGTGAATGGATTGGAGCCTTCCTTGTAGGCCTCTGAGTTGTTTTAGTGTCCTGGGTGCTTCCATGTCGAGGATCACCCTGACCTTGGTGAGATCCACTTCTATTCCTCTCATTGATACTATATATCCCAAGAGTTCTCCTGATTGCACACCAAAAACACATTTCTTGGGGTTGAGTCTAACCTTGTATTTCTCCAATTTGTCAAAGATGGCGCTTAGAGATGCTATATGATCCTCTCTTTTCCTTGACTTGGCCAATATATCATCCACATAATCTTCCATGGTTTTGTGAATCATGTCATGAAAAATTAGTGTCATGGCCCTTTGATATGTAGCTCTCGCATTCTTTAGCCCAAATGGCATCATGTTCCAGTAGTAGGTGCCCCATGGACAAGTAAACATTGTCTTATGTTGGTCTTCCCTTGCTATCATAATTTGGTTGTACCTTGAGAAGCCATCCATCAATGATAGCATCTCATTTCCGGTCGTCATGTCCACTATCATATCAATGTTGGGTAGTGGAAAATCATCCTTAGGACACACTTTGTTTAGGTCTCTAAAATCAGTGCAGATATAGATGCCCCCATTTGGCTTTGAAACTAGAACGAGGTTGGACACCCATTCTGGATAATCAATTGGGTGTATAAAGCTGACATCTAGGAGTTTATGTAATTCCACCTTAACTAGCAAGGATATCTAAGGGTGCATCTTTCTTAATTTTTGTCTTACTGGCTTTGCCCTAGGTAGACAACTAAGTGATGCACCATGAATTCCGGATCAAGACTCGGCATGTCGGCATAGGTCCATGAAAATTTCACCTTTCTTTCTCTTAGGAATTCGACAAATAGTTCTTTTTCTTCTATTAGAAGTGATTCAACATAGAAGGTGATGTGTGGTGTTGCTTTTGTTCCAAGATTGATAGGATTGCACCATTCTACTAGGACTGTTGATTTCTCTTGATGAAGTGCATTAGGGGGGAGATTGAATCCTTCATCCTTCGGTGCCTCAAAGAGGTTTTCATTGTTGGATGCATCCTTTATTTTTACTATTCTATGGTTAGAGAGTGTCACAGTGTGGTTTTCACTCAATGACCCTGAGCTTATTCTCATTCTTTTGCTTTTGTGATTGAAGGACTCAATCATCTCCCCATAATAAGCTTGTGTGTCCAGTGTGATGTTGAATCCAGCTTTGTGATCTCCGTATGGTATTGTATCCCTTAGTACCATGAATTCAAAGAGTGTCTCATCATTTTTGAATGTGTCTAGAACCAGTAGTCCTCGTTGGTCGTAGTCGATGAGTTGGAGGTAAACTAGGTTTATTTTGTGTGGTTGGCGGTTTGACTCAACGGGTGAGGCACTAATCATCAGTAAGGAGGAATCTTCAAAAAGCATGGGAAGGCTTGCTATGGTATCCTCATCATCACTACTACTACAGACCTCAGTTACATCGAAGGTGAAATTGTCTAGGGGCAGACCTATTGATACGGTTAGTTGAAGGTCAGCTACCGATATCTGAGGAAGAGACCTGATTTCTCCACTAGGGGTACCTCTGCCATGTACAATTATACTCAGAGGGGTACATCCAAGGCCAAGGTTTCTCATTCGTCTTTCTACAATGATGGGATCCAGTTGTCCATCGTTGTTCCTTCCAAGGCTTTAAGTTCTATTGTAGCCCATACCAAGCATTATTTGCAATCATTTGCTAGCTTCATCCATGGGTAGGGTGGGTGTGGGCCTTTCATCTTGGTACAACATTCTTGAAATATCTCTTTAATCGACATTTTCCTGACTTAGATCCCCCCAATAGAGGAATCTAGAAGGGTTTTCCCTAAAAGTGTGGATAGGTGTTTCAACTAGTTGGGGTTTCCCATGTGACCTAGGAGATTGCGGTAACTCTCCTACAACAAAATCATTTTTCTTCATTTTGTAATCTCCACACCCATTGTCCTAGATCATGAGCTTGATGTCAGATATATCAGGGATGGAGGGTGTCTTTTTCGTAAAAGTGGAGGCGAGGTTAGATGGATCTATATAGGGAGTGGATGGGCCGTCATCATTCTTTGGTACTTGGGGAATTTTTTAAAACTTGGCTTCCAAGTTTTTGCAATAGTCGAATGGCTCTGGATCACCATGTATTGTGACCTCCTCATCTTGGTATGAAAATTTTACACATTGATGAAATGTTGAGGCGATCACCTTCATTCCATGGATCCATGGGCATCCTAGGAGGATGTTGTAAGGAAAATCAAGGACAAGGACCTGACATGTGGTTTCCATAGTAGCTAGCCCTACTTGGATTGGGATCTTGATAGTTCCTTGAGACATTCTTTCATGGTCATCATATGCCCTGATGGTAATGCCTTTGTTTTTGTCGATGGAATCCTTTGAGATTCCTAAGGTCTTTATGAGTTTAAGAAAAAAAAAATTTAGGCTCATGCCTCCATCCACCAAGACCCTTTTGACCTTTTTCTTGTGAACCAGGACTTGAAGGTGAAGTGCACGATTGTGAGATGGTTGGATGAGGAAGTCTTGGTCAAAGAAAGTGAGGAGATTTTGTGTGATGATGTTACCAACCATAGCCTAAAATTGTTCTGTATCGAGGTTAGCAAAGATAGTGGACACAACTAATGCTTCATCAAGGATTTTCCTATGGGCAACAAAAATTTTCAGTAACTCCATGATAGAGATCTAAGCGGGGGTTCTTTTTAGTTGGTCAATGATGTTATAATAATAGGGAATGAATTTTGGATTTGAGATGGGGGTCTTAGATGGTTGTGATGCCCCTACAATAGTAACCTTTCCATCATGTGTGGTGTCTCCAAAATCAGCGTTAGCTCCTTTGACACTAATGACAATGACCATTTCATCTATACATGTGACGACACTTTCGTATACAAGGTTTCCATTGGCATACTTTTGTTTTCCTTTATTGTTCCCTTGGTTATTTCCTTGGTTATTTCCTTGATTATGATTAGGCATTGGATTCGTGTATATTTTAAGATATTGATTTCCAGTGGGTTGTTCGACATTTATGATTTTGTCCTCAATAAGATCCTAGATAATTTTTTTTCAATCTCATGCAATTAGCGGTTGTGTGCCCTTTAATTTTGTGAAAATCGTAAATGATATTTTCACTGTACCATGGTGGTTTTGTCATGGGTTCCAAATATTTCTCTGAATTGGAGATTTTGATGAGGTTCTCTTTAACCAGTTTCTTCATTATAGATTCAATTGACTCCCCAAGGGCTGTGAACTTCCACTTGGGAGGATAATTGTTTTGGGTAGGTGGTCCTCCTTGATTGTTCATATTATTGATTTGATTGTTTAGAGGGGGTTGTTGTTGTGCTACTGTGTTGGTTTGTACATTGTTGTGGTTGCGATTTTGTGGTTGATGATGGGTTTGAATATTTTTCTTAGGAGCATTGATGACAACCTTAGCATCGACCACTCCACCATTTGTGACTTTTTTGTTCCTTGACCATGTGCAAGGTTTATTGTTATAACTGGTGGATGGGTGGTTATCCTGTTGTGTAGGGTACATCGATGTGCCCCCTTGCACAATAAGGTCTCTTTCAATATTGAGCACCTTTAGGATCAATTGATCATATGTTGTAATGCATTACATTTTTAGATAGAATGCCAGTTTTTTGTCTAAATTGGCTATGATTGTGCAAAATTGTTGATCTTCTGGCATGGTCCACTTTCTCTGATTGGCCTTGTATCTCCATCTTTCCAAGAAGGATGTGAATATCTCTCCTTTTCTTTGTTTGAGCGTTGATAGTTCCTCTAGACTAACATCTGTACCCATGTTGAATGCATAGTTTTTGAGGAATGCGTCCACAATTTCTTGGAATGTTTTTATGTCTGTGGGTAGGCGAGAGAACCATTCCATGGCCAAACCAGTTAGGCTCCGAGGGAATAGTCACATTAGATATGTGTCATCATATGCACCTTCCATGGAGTGCACTTGAAATTCCCTCATGTGATTTTCACGGTTTCTCGTCCCATTATATTTGTTGAATTTGGGAATTTCAAATACCTTCGAGAACAATACCATTGCAAGACTTCTATCAAAAGGATAGGGGCACAAATTACCTGACGTTTTGGTTGTTTTTTTGGACTGCAGGTCCAACACTTGCTGCGAGAGTAGTTTGATTTGTGTTGCAACATCATTTTGCGGATCAGGAGGTGGGATGAAAGTGTTTTGAGGTGTTTGTGGTGTTGGATTGATGAGAGGGGTATTGGTGGGGGTTTGCTACAAGCTTTGTTGTGTGTTCAAGGCCTACTGATATGCCTGCATTTGTGCCAACAACACTTGTTGTTGGTCTTGTTGTTGTTGTTCTAACAAAGCTTTTTGTTGGTCTTGCTATTGTTGTTCCCACAAAGCTTGTTGTTGGTCTATCTTTTGTTGTGCCAACAAAGCTTGTTGCTAGTCTAGCTATTGTTGTGCCAACAAAGCTTGTTGTTGGTCTATCTTTTGTTGTGCCAACAAAGCTTGTTGCTAGTCTAGCTATTGTTGTGCCAACAAAGCTTGTTGTTTAGCTTTTTGTTGTGCCTAAAAATCTTGCAAGGCTTGTTGGTATGCTTGTTGATGAATTGCTTGTAGTTGTGCGTGGTATTGTGCTTGCACCTGTTGAGCCTAGTGTTGGGCTTGAGCTTGAGCTTGCGCTTGTTTGGCTGCTTGTGTACCTTGTGCATCTTGTTGGGCTTGTGCTTCTTGTGCAACTTATGCAGCTTGTTGGGTGACTAGTTGTGCTTGTGATTGTTGAGCAGCTTGTTGTGCAGCTTGTTGGTTTTGTTGAAGTACCCTTTGGTGGGTGGCTTTTTGGACTGCCTGAATCATGGTGATGAATGAATTCATCATTTTAGCTTTTGGTGGAATCGGTGGTGGATTGGGGATGGTGTCATCCATTGTGGTGAGCGGAGGGGTTGTGTTGGTGATCGGGAGTTGGGTCATGGGTGGAGTGATCAAGATGCTTGGCCTATGGGAAACCATGCTTTGAGAGATTTGAGGATTGGTGGATGTATTGACCATTGCGGTGGCCTAAATGGTTGTCATTTGTTGTTGTGATACTGCCAGCAAAAGAAGGGGACTTGATGTGATGATCTGATTGCTTTGGTTTGAGAAATTGACTGTGGGTAGGGGGGAAGACCCAACCCAAGAGGTGATACAAATGTGAGTGGTAATGGAGGGAATGATGGTGTGTTCCCTTGGAAAAGTGATGATGAGTTTGGGTCAATGACTCCCCTTATTCTGAATAACTCACCTTCTCCTTGCGAAATAATGGGGAAAGAAGTTTGTATGTTCAATAGATAGGTTGGCATTGCATGGAATGAGGATGAGTCTACATGATTATGGAAGGTAAGTGGAACATATGGGTGTAAAGAATTCATCAAGACAGATTTATCCGGTGTGGTGTTGATATTTACCTTTCTCTTGTTTACAAGGTGATATTTTTGTAATTCGCGAAACATGGCACTTCCCTTGTTAACAGTTGGCAGAGTTGAAGCGATTGTTGATATGATTTGGGGAATCTCGTGAGTGATGTTTGGAAGTGACACTGGGGGTATGCTCATAAGAGGCATTTCTACATTGGTACTTACGTCAAAGTTAGAAGGGAGTTTGGCCCCTTCTTTCATTAATGCATGTATGTATAGAGAGGGATTAAGTTTCAACATGGCATTGACGATTCTATGATTCTTAGGATTCTGAATGATTTCATTTATTTCCTCTTGCGTCATTCCCAAGTCATCATCAATGATGTCCTCTATATTTCCTTCCTCGTGAGGGTTTTACGATGACAAAGGAGTTGTTTGGAGGATTGCTTGATCCTACAAGGTTTACTTCAGAGGTTGTTTGGCTTAGGTCACTTTAAGTTGATGTTTCCTTAGTGATTTCCATGTTCCTCTTGTGTTGTGATCTTGTTTGAACCATAAAATAGAGATCATTTGATCTTAATCTTAGGCAAAAAAAGGAGAAGAACTAGGAGATTCTAAGGATAAAAGGGAGTGATGATGGGGATGAAATATGGATGATGCAGGTGAGTGAAATTCTTGAAGAACTTTGGGAGGAGGATATGCTAAACTTTTTAGGGCTTGAATTGATTTTATTTTGATAGTTTGACTAGGTGTGTTAAGCCAAACAAGATGATGATGAACTTGTAAACCCTAGGAAGTTGTGTTATTCTAGAGAAAATTTGTTCAAGAGGGTGATTTGACTAAGTGTGTTAATTCAGATGAAGTGATTATAAACTTTGCAGACCTTAGAAAGTTGTGTTATCCTAGGGGAAGATTCGTTCAAGAAGATTGATAATTTGACTAGGTGTATTACATCAAACAAGGTGATGTTGAGTTTTCCTAATAGCTTAGCATGAATGAGGTTTCAAAGTTCTCAAGAGTTTTTTGGTGAAATGGAATTTGATCTTGATGATTGAGAAATGAATGAGAGTGATAATTTTGATCCTAGACTTGACCTAAACAAGACTCTTTCTTTCAATACCTTAGTATTGAAGAACATGTCATACTTCTAAGTGACAAAAGAAAACCTTTGAAAAAGAGTTGGATTTTGTTGATAATAGAACTCATACAAACTTGGGTTGTTCTTTTAGGCATTCTTGTAGAAATTGTATACCAATCTTTCTCTAACTTCAAGAAGCATTTCAAGATTCTCTTCACGAGCCTTTGGGCTAAGCTTCTTGAACCTTGGTTTTTAGATTTTGATCTTGCGGGAAATAATTTGAGAGAACACATGTGTGGAGTCAATTGTCTTTTATTTTTCTTAATGAATTATTTTTACCACAAACAGTTCTTTGATTAAATTTTCCAGCTAAATGTCTATGCCTCAATTCCTTCTCATTCCACAAGATCCATTATGTGAGAATCAAGGTTTCAAGAGCATAGTTCCCTAAGTTGACTTCAGTGAAAAAAATGATGATTAAACCTAAGCACTTAGAAACCTCTAAGGACATAATTCCTAGGGAAATCAAGAGCACTTAGGTTTGTCAAAGGATATTTGTTTCCTCCAAACGGTTTGAAATTTTGAAGCTCTTTGTGAATGTTTTCAAATGTTTTGAGGACCAAGCAATGTATTTTTTGATTCGAAACACATGTACAACCCTAGGATGAAGAGACAATATTTTGTTGGGTTCCCACTTCGATAAATCCAACCGTGCATATTCAGTGCGGATGATTAGATGATTGACCACATAGGCTCCCCCTTACAGTGCACTCACTTCTCGGGTCAGCTAAGCATTAGCACCCATGAATCTCCCATGGCATACTTTTCATCTCTACAATAGAACTGCATGTATACGTGGGGTGGATTCAAAGGACATGACCTTTTGCACCAACAAAATAGTTAAGGATTTGGCCTTTGCTAAAAAAGGGTTTTAATTCGGACTTTCCATTTGTAGGAGTTGACCCATGCAATGAGATACCATTGTTGCCCTTCTCGTTGGAGCCAACTGGGTGATATTGGCTTTTGTTCCAATACCCACTTTTATATCCCAGATGGAAATACACTTGTCCTTAGTGTGTTACCGATTGGGTCATTCCCTTGGGTGAGTAATTTTTCCCACAAGGCAAGCCTGCTAAGATAAAAAAAAGCAAGCAAACATATTCGTAGTTCAATCAACCTTCGTTTAGAAACAAAGGGAGAACACACGCAATAAGCTTACTCACACTCGCAAGATGTTTTGTTCAAATTTTTAAACCCAAAATGAAATGTGGAGGTAATTGTTTTAATCAATTTAAGATCATCAAAAGATCTTTTGATTCTCAAGATCATCGTGAGGTGCGAGAGAATCGCATACGCCCTTTTGATGACATTATTTTGAGTAAACAATTACAAAACAAAACAACACTTGTTCATTTTAAGCTCACAAAGCAAAAGTGAATTATTTTTAAAGAACTAAATCAAATGTGAAATTTTCCTTGTTCAATTTGTTAAACCTTAAACCAAATCTAGTAAATTATTTCTAAGGTTCTTTTTAAGCCTTTTGTTTGCAAAAAATTGAAAAAAATTGTAATGTTCCTTTTAGGACCCAAATGAAATTTAGTGATTCCTAAAGCGTAAAAGATGAAAAATTTCTTAGGATAGATTGAGAACTCTCTAAGAGTGTTAAAAAATAGTAGAGTGTTTGAAAACACTTGATATAGGATAAGAATGATGTCATAATGTAGCCTTCCAAAAAAAAATTATTTCCTCCTTGCCCTAACTTGCAAAATGATTAAAACCAAAAAATACAGAGACAAAAAATAGGTTAATAACTCAAAAAGCTAAAAAAAAAATGGCACATGTTAAAAAAATTCAAATTTGAACTGTTCTTTGTCACTCAATGGCACAATCAGCAAATGCGACATAGTTTAGAAATCTAGCGGTGCAATATAGTGCCACATGTTGATTGAGCGCAACGCTCTGCAATAGAAAGAGAGCACAAAGGCAACGCTATATTGGAATGCGACACAGTTTGGAGTGTGACACAGTTTGCAAATTTGAAATTTCTGGGTGGGAAAGCAAGTGCGGCTGAGTTTTAAGTTGGAGCGGTGCAATATAGCGTTGGTAGACTAATAGCAGTACAATATGGCGTTGTTGGTCGGTAAGCGGTGCAATTTCCTATAAACACAAAAAACTGTCAAAAAACCACAGAATTTTGGAAAAATGTGATGAATTTCTCCAATCCGCCCTCCTTCTGGCACCAAAATATTAACCCCAACCCTATACATGCACAAAGACAAGAAGAAAATACATTAGTAAGCTCATATGCAAGATAAAACAAGGATTCCCCATGAAATCCATTTACAATGCTCAAAATAGGAAAATGAAGAAACAAAACATGGAAAGATGAGTGAAATCCTAATTAAGTAAGAAAAATCTTGATCCCATGGGGGAATTGGTGCCAATTGGTGTGTCGAAATTGGCCATTTCCCAACTCCTTTGTAGCAATGTTGATGATTTGATGAGTGATCCACCTTGATGAAGATTCAATCAAGTTCCATGATGAAAAATCTGCATAACCTAGCTAAGAATTTGATGAAATGGATGAAACTAGATATGTTTGAGGATGAAGTTGAGTATAGTAAGTTTACTCAAATTGTGGATGATAGAATGAGAGGAAGAGTCTCTCATTTATAGCTTTCCAAATTGGAAAAGAGAGTGAAATTGAGCAATGTGGGATCATTCAACATCCAATGGCCAAGTGCCACTTGTCAAGATGTGAATGGTTGAAGGTTGTGCAAGTTTTGATCAAAGTGTCAATAAATGACATTATGTGGAATTTCAAATTAGTGAAATGACTTGTTAGAGAGGGAATAAAATGGAGTTATGGCCACTTGGCTCAAGCCAAAAGGACTTGTAAGGTGAAATAAATGCCTTGTTGGAAGGACCAAGTGCATTTGAATTTGAATTCAAATTTGAGGGAATATTCTCCTTTTATGCCATGTTGAGAGAAAATAGGCAATTTAATAAATCAAATTAATTGATTTATTGTGCAAGTTGCATTCTCTAGAGAATGTAACATGTTTTAAGATTAATTAATCAAAGATTGACTAATTTAATGAGGAATTAGGAGATGTGACAATTTAGACTTAAATTTATGACTTGATTTAAATCAAATTGAGAGGAAGGGTTTAATTAAATAAATGTTTTGATTTATTTAACTAAAGGGGATAATGTTAGATCAAATCAAATAAGGTTTAATTTATTCAATTTGATAAGAGGACTTTAGAGATTCAAATAAAATAAAATAAATTATTTAAATGACCAGAGACAAAGGATTAATTGAATTAAATTGATCAAGGGAGAAAGATTTAATTAAATAAATAATGATTTATCTAATTAAGAGATGAAAAGTGATGATAAGCTGAGAGTATGATTCAAGAAGAAATGATTAGTAATTAGGATCAAGTGTGTTGGTCAATTTTTGATGTCTACAAGTACATCTATAGTTCAATCAATCTTTGTTGAGAAACAAAGAGAGAACACTCACAATGTACTCCTCATACTCACAAGATTTTGTTGAATTTTAGGAACCCAAATTGAAGTGTGGAGGTAATCACTTATACAACTTAATATCACAAAAATGACTTTTGATTCTCAAGATCGCTATGAAGTGTGAGAGAAGTGCATACATCTTTTTGATGGTATTAACTTGTAAAAGGGATTACAAAACAAAGAGTACACATGTTCATTTTAACCACAAATCAATGATTTGAATTCTTTTTAAGGACCAATTTTGAAGTGTGAGATTTGTTTGTTCATTTGTTAATTCCCAAAAACAAAATCTAGTAAGTTTTCCTATGGTTCTTTTTAATCCCTTTGTTTTATTCTTTTTAAACCCAAATGAAATTTATTGCGCCCTAAAAAGAAAGAATATGAAAAATCCTTGGAAGAGGGACTATAATTTCTCCCTAAAGTGTTTAAAAATAGTTGATACAATGAGATAATAATGTCATAAAGAACTCTTGGTCTTCATTTCCTTCCTTCACTTTGATTAATTCAACTTGCCAAAACTGGTTAATACTGCAAAAATAGAGACTAAAAACCAGTTAGAAGTCAAAAATAACCAAAATGAAAAAAGCACATGTTGAAAATAAATTGAAATCTACCTTTTACGCAACTCCAACGGTCCAATCCACGGGTGTGGCATAGTTTGAGACAATCAGCGGTGCAATATACCACCACTGAGGATTGAGAGCGGCGGTCTGCATAAAAATAATGACCATGATTGTGGTGTTGTTTCGTCAAGCGACAGAGTTTGTGATTTCGGTGTCCAGTGTTGGAGTTTAAAATTCAAAATTTCAGGCGGGAAGACTCCAGTGGCGCAGTTTGGAGTTCGCAATGGTGTTATATTGTGTTGTTGGACTGATAGCGATCGAGTTTCCTATAGACACACAAAAAAAAAAAAGCCACAAAAATTTAGAAAAACGTCACGAATTTCTCCAGATTCTACCCTCCTTCTAGCGCCAAAATGTGAATGGTGAACCTATACCTACACAAATACAAGAGAACAAACATATAATTAGATCATTATGCAATTTAGATCAACATTCCCCATGAAATTAGTTTGAAACATGAAAATAGAAAATGAAATGAAGAACACAACAATAAAAGCTATCAAATCCTATTCTAATGAGAAAACTCTCAATCCCATGGGGGAATTGGTGCCATTTTGATGTGGAAAATAGCCCTTTCCCAATTCCTTGATGTAATTGTGATGATATTTGATGATGATTGTGCTTATTTGAAGAAATTTTCCAATAACCTAGCTAAATTGATTGTAAAATATAAGAAAATGCTAAGAACTCAAATGCTAAATTCCTATAGTGATTGTGCTATTTGTTGATGGATCCCAAGTCAATAGAGGAACCCTCTATTTATAAATTTGAGGAATGGAATAATAAGAAAAATAGATGAATGTGGGAAAAAATACCAACCAATGAGAGAAGGCCACTTGTCCCCATGTGATAGGATGAGGAATGAGCACATTTTGATGAAAGTGCAAATAAATATGGTTAGGTGCAATTTGAAATTTGTGAAATGAAAAGTTTAGAGGGAAGAAGAAATGAATTAAATTCCACTTGGCTCAAGGCAAAGGACATGTAAGAGGCCTTTAATTCCTTGTTGGATGTACTCATCCCTTTTGGAGGGATTTTTCAAATTTGAAGAATATTCTCATATGATGCCATGTTGACGGAAAATAGAAGAATTAATAAATCAATCAAATTGATTTATTGTGCAAGTTGCAAAATCTAGAGGATTTGATGGATTAGGATTAGAATTAATCATGATTTGATTAATTTAGATGAAGATTTCGCTGATTTGACAATTTGACTTAGATTTTTGGATTAATTTAAATCAAAGTTAAGAGGAATATGAAATTAGACTTAATCAAATAAAATTTTGATTTATTTATTTAAAGAGGGTGGTGTTAGAGTAAATCAAATAAAGATTAATTTATTCAATTTAAAGGAGATGAATTTAGATATTAATTAAATAAAGTGAATTATTTAATTAAAGGACTATCAGATTAATTAAACAAAATGATTTATTTAATTAATAGAAGTGGATGAATTAATCCGATAAATTTGATTTATTTAATTAAGAGAGTAAATATGATGAATTTAATCAAATAAATATTATTCAATTAAATTAATTAGTAAAGGGGATGATTTAGGAAGAAACGATGTTAGTAAGATCAGGATCAGGTGTGTAGGATCAATCTGTATATTTTTCATGTCTACAATAATACATATATTTATAATATTTATTATATGTAATAATTATATATTATAGTATAGTATACATTATTATATTATTATATTATTATATTATATATTATATATTATATATTATATTAATATTATGTAATATATATTATATATTTATTGATGTGCAGCCAATTCATAAGAGAAAGAGAGAGGGATTGGGAGGGACTTAAGAGAGAGGGGGAGAGAAAGACCTAAGAGGGAGTGAGAGACCTGAGAGAGATGGGGAGAGAGAGATGAGAGGGAGAGAGAGAGATAGTTGAGAGGGAGAGAGGGAGGGATAGAGGAATGCGAGAGAGAGAGAGATATAGTTTAGAAGGAGAGAGAGAGAGAGAGAGAGGGAGACTTGAGATAGAGATAGGGAGAGAGAGAGGGAGAGAAGGAGGGAGAGAGCCTTGAGATGGAGAGATAGAGAGATGGAGGGAGAGATTCCAAGAAAGAGACTTGATAGAGACAGAGGGGGGCCTAAGAGTGTGATGGAGAGAGAGAAAGAGAGAAAGACCTGAGAGGGAGAGAGGAATAGTTGAGAGAGAGAAAGAGAGAGAGACCTAAGAGGGAGGGAGAGATAGAGACTTGAGAGGGAGGGAGGGAGAGACTTGAGAGGGAGAGATGGAGGGAGAGAGGAAGATCTGAGAGACTTGAGAAAGAGAGGGGGAAGGGACGTGAGAGAGAGAGGGAGACAGAGCTGAGATAGAGAGAGGAGAGAGAGAGAGGAGAGAGAGAGAGAGAGAGAGAGAGAGAGAGAGAGATGGATAGAGAGAGGAGAGGGAGAGGGAGAGAGGGAGAGAGGGAGAGAGGAAGATATCTGAGAGAGAGGGAGAGAGAGTTGAGAGGAAGAGTGTTTTCCTGTGTTGGGACCCTCTAGAATAAGAAGTGATACAACCATCAAATAAAACCATTATAACTCAATTCAACATTCATGCCATTAAAACCTTCAAGTTTAATAACATTTCATTAGATAATTCATGTAAAAGGTATAAAATTATCATGAATAAAAATAACTATCTTCCAATCATGATACATAAACAAGAATATTATGTACTTCAAAGGGGTTTGATGCAACTTTCAAACAAAATCCTTAGAAGACATCAAGATATGTTTTAATTAGATTGTTCATGTTAAATCTAAACAATAATTATGATCAAAAAATAAGACATCAGTAAACCATGATGCATGAATAAACACTATATATGGACACTATATACGAACAAACACTAAATTAATAGATTATTTAATATTTATTACTAAAAATATTTCTCATCATTATACTATTATATTCATAAATTCAACACTAAAAATATCCATCCAACCCAATTCTTTATAAAATATCCATCCAACAAAATTCCTTATAAAATATCCATCCAAGATCAATTTTTTTATAAAAATAAAAACATTGTCTTAAGAAATTTTTGCAACTCTCAGTTGCATCTCTTCATTTCTTTGTGTTTTCCTCTTTAGATTGGGACAGTCTCCTTTCCTCTAGCTATCATTGATGCTCATCTAAGTCCACTTCCATGGACCTAACCGCATCAACAATAGTTTGCACTTTTCATGCAAAATACCTTAATAATGGGTGAACACATTCTTCATTTTGAATAGCGTTAACTTGATCCTAAATGGTTCTAACATTCACATCGACTTGTTCTCGAAAGCGGGCACCATCAGATGCAGGTGGTGGTGGGGGGTTATGAGGTGGAGTGGGTGGAGCTAAAGGGCGCAGATCCATGATTTAGATATAAGTGAACTTGCATTAAATTTGTAATTTGAAAATATAAGATACATGTTTTAAAATCCACTTAAACCATTCAATATAAATGACTTAAATGAATACAAATAAAAAAATGTGTAAAGCTTGTTTATGTCTAAGGAATGTAAATGGAAAACAAATAATTGTTAAAGTGATGTGATTAAATTTTTACCTCACTGCAATGTGGAAGTGTTAAGCTCCAAATTGATTCAACAAAGGTGAAAGTGTTACTTGCTCCAAATTGATTCAACAAAGGTGGAAATGTTAAGCTCCAAATTGCCAATACTTTGTGAGACTGTATACATAGTTAGTAATGGTTAAACAAAACTTATCCCTACAACCATAGGGAAATGGGAAAAGTTAATGGGCAATAATCGATGGGTCATGTGGGAGGCTATCATTTTTATATGATACAATATAATAACCTCCTGCATAGCCCATCAATTATTACCCATTCACTTCGCCCATTCCCATATGGCTGCAGGGACAAGTTTTGTCTGGTCAATACTAACAATGGATCCAGACTCACCAAGTATTGGAAATTTAGAGAACTTCCAACAAGGATCCTTTCTATTTTGAGAGCTGAGGAGAGTCAAAACAATTAAAAAATTAAAAAACAAATTGTTTAGCAAATAAATACTAACTTAACAGAATAAGAAACAAAGCAAAAATTTAAGAAACATGAGAATAAGTGATAAAGATGAAGTAAAAATATACAAGAATGTAAAATAGTTTTAAAAAATGCAAAAAGGGGGTAATGAAGGTTCTATTTTATGTTCGTTTAGTGTGCTAGGTTAAATTTTATGTTTTTTTCCTAGTAATGAATGTTCAATTTTTTTGTTTGATGTTTTTTATTTGTTTTCCAGTAACTAGGGTTTCAAATTTAATTGTAAGTTTAGATAGAAATGAAAAAAATCAATAAAACTACAAAGAATACAAAAAGAAAACTTAAATCAATCACTAATTAGAAAAACACACTGAACCTAATCGGTCACAAAATGAGGCATGGTTCATGAAAATGAGGAATATTTCACATTATAAAGTCCTCAGAGAAACAATATCCATTATAAATGGATATCCATTTCTTAAAACTATATCATATTCCCACCTGGTGACAAATCCAATGGAAATAATAACGGATATCCATTTATTATAAAATAAATTTATTGTATATAAATATACAATAGTATATTTCACATAATATATAATATATATAGTATATTATATAATATACATATAATATATATTAAATATACTATATAATATATTTAATATATAGTCTCCCTTTAAAAATGAGGCACGATTTCTCCCGAACAAAATGGATATCCATTTTTTCTATTATAAATTTATTATATATATATACTATAATATATTTCATATATACTATATATTATGTAATATATATTATATATTGAATATATTATAGTATATATCATATACAATATATACTATAATATATATTATATCTTAGATATATTATATTATGTATTATATAATATATTTAATACATAGTCTCCATTTGAAGTCTCCATCTCCCTCTCAAATCTTTAATATATATTTAATCATTATATAATAAAGAGAGGGAGAGGGAGTGGGAGAGAGGAAGATAGGGAGAGTGAGAGAGAGAGAGAGAGGGAGAGAGAGAGAGGGGGTTTAGGGTTTAGGAGAAAATGAGAAAGGGAGAGAGAGCAAGGGAGAGGGAGAGAGTGGGTTTAGGGAGAGAGGGAGAGAGGGAGACCTGAGAGGGAGTGAGGGAGGGAGAGAAGGAGAGAATGGGAGAGAGAGAGGGAAGGAGAGAGGGAGAGAGGGAGAGAGAGAGAGGGGGGGAGGGAAGAGAGGAACAGAGGAGAGGAGAAAACGAATGGCTTCACGACTTAGGGAGAGAGGAAGAGCAAGAGAGGGAGGAGAGAGGGAGAGAGGACAGAGGGACAGGAGAGTGGGAGAGAGCAGCTTAGGAGAGAGGAGAGCAAGAGAGAGCGGGAGAGAGAGAGGGAGGAGAGTGGAGAGAGGGGAGGAGAGAGAGTGGAGAGAGGAGAGAGTGGAGACAAGAGAGAGTGGAGAGAGACAGTGAGGAGAGTGGAGAGAGAGGGAGGAGAGAGGAGGAAGAGGGAGAGAGAGAGAGAGAGAGAGAGAGGAGAGAGGAGAGTGGAGAGAGGTGGAGAGAGAGGGAGAGACAGAGGAGAGAACAAGGACAAGACAGTGGAGGAGACGGAGTGGAGGAGGAGACAGGCACACAGGAGACAAGGAGAGGAAGAGGAACCCACAGAAGAATGGACACGAATGGAAAGGACAATCCCGAAGACGAGACACGAATGAATGACCAAGGAAGGAAATGGACCAACCATGGAGGATCGAACACAGGACAACCCAAGGAAAAATCACAGTAAAATAAAATATATGCACCAGGGTATTGACACCCACAGACAGGAAACGAACGACCAGAACAAAGAGGAAACAAAATGAAAGGACCACAGAACACAACCCACACGAGAAAAGGAGCCACACACAGAAGACACAGGAAGACAAAGGAAGAGAATCCGACCACAACCGAGAAAGCAGACAGCAACGGAGAGACAGGGAGGAAGGAGAGGGAGAGGGACAAGGAGAGAGAGGAGCAGAGAGAATATAATATGGGAAGGAAGGACACATGGAAATGTCCCAGCCCATTTTTAAAAAAAAAATTCTAAGTAAATAATTAATTATATTTTTTTTATGACAACTTTTAAAAATTATAAAGACTCGTATGTCTGACCACCTTAACTTGGTCAAAACTTCATGAAATTCATTTTTTTATTTTTTAATCTTATAGTATGCAAAGCATAGAATGTGATGCATGTTTTGGATACAAAAAATATGATAAAGTTTGAAAGATATAGATGTTTTTCAATCAGCCTAAAAATCAGGACTTTAGTCGTAATTCAATAGAAAATGAATAATAATTATTTATTAAATTTAAAGTAAAGCATAATTTATATTGGTGGAACGCTGAGAATCTCGTTTAAAAACCCTTTTCGTTTCATCAATTTTGGGTAAGAAAAAAGTCATCAGCCACATACCCATCATATTGCCACTTTTTGGCCCATCATGATCCTGCAAATACCCATAATATATATTATATATTATTATATATTAATATAATGTAAATATAATATATATTATTATATATTAATATTATATTAATATATATATAATATATATAATATATTAATATATTAATATAATATTAATATATTAATATTATATTAATATATATATAATATATATAATATATATAATATATTAATATATTAATATAATATTAATATATAATATAATATTAATATATAATAAATATATATCATAAGAAGTAAGAAATAATAATTCTTAAAATTCAAATAATGGATATTCGTTTCCTTTTTGAGGATTGTGTGGACTTGTGGGAATGTAGACTTGGGGTGTGTTAAGTGGAAAACATAACAGATATCCATTATGGACAGATATTCGTTATTGTTTTTAATAGGCGGACGAACAACAATATATATTAATATATTAATATATATTATATACTAATACTAATATAGTATTAATATATATATTATATAATAATTTAACAATTTAACAATTTAACATAGTATATTGATATATAATAAAAATATATATTATGACATTGTAATTTATAAGACTGCAGGTAACATATATCCGTTTTGTAAGTTATATAAAAGCAAAAAAGGGGCCATTTTGAGTATTTCAACGGTCCCTACATTCTTTATGTCGTGAAATTCTTGTGCTTTCTGTCTGCATTAGACGAAATTCAGCTTTTCAAAGATTCTCTAACACTTTTTTTAGAATTCCAACCATTTGTGTGTGTGTTTTTGTTTGTGCAATGGGGAGCAGCAGTCAACGTAAGAGAAAAGGTAAAAGGAAACTTACAACAGATCAAATTGAAGCATATAGAGCAAAAGATAGAGAAAGTCGTAGGAAAAGAAGACAAGGTATGTGAAATATTCAAATTGAAGCTTCTTTTGAACAATTAAATGTTAATTCAAGTGAAGATGAAATAGAAATTGAAAATATTGAACATCATATTCAAATTAAAAATGGAAAAATTGAAATTGAGAATTAAAATGTTGTTGAAAATGTTGAAAATATTGAAAATAGTGAGAATGAAAATGATAATAACATTGTATTCAAAAATGAAAATGTTGATAACATTGAAGATATTGAAAATGAACCTTATGTAACACCTAATTACAAAAGAACACCTAAATGGTTGGTTTAAATAGATGAGAACATAACTGATAATGTTCAAGGAAAAAGGTCACAACGAACGGTTCGTTTGTGGGCTACGAAAATGTTCAATGAATTCTTTTTCGATAAGACATTAACTGAACAATGCCAATTTTTTGTGCAATTACTTAAGATTTACAAAATGAGACCATTATTAAAAAAAATTGAAGATTCATCTCACAAAAAAATTGGAAAAAAATAGTCTTATTGTAAAAAATATTTTTAATGCTCTAACCTCTATTGGAAAGACTAGTAAGGAAAAAGATAAAAGTGTTGCTCGAAGAGTGATCACAACCTCACTAGTAAGCCATCATTTGAGAAATGCTCATTTAATGAGACAAACTTGTATTCATTTTAACTTAATTCGTAAAACATTGAATAGAGCACTCTCAAGAAGAGTAAGACTCGATAGTGATCTTCAAAATGATATGTGGGATTTTAGTGGGATGCTTCCACGTGTCAATAAAAAGCTAACCGATAATGTAAAGATGAAAATTGAACAATATTGGAATTCTCACTCTAGAGTATCGCTGAATGTAAAGGATGTTTTAAAGTTATGAATTGGTAATCGAGATCGTACACCGCATCCTAAATATTTTTTGGAATGTATCCAAATAATTTTGTACAAACAATTTTGTCAAGAACATCCACATTTCAAATATCACAAAGGGCATTTGAGCCTTGCAAGCCATTTTATTTTCTTCCTATGAAGTTTTTTAATACATGTTGTAAATACCATGTTGATTTTTCAATGTATCATGAATTGTTATGCCATATTTGTTCTACTATGCATACTAATGAAATGTTGTAGAAGTGTCATGCAATGCAACTTCCCAATTCATCCAGGGAGTTGTTAGATTATTTTTTATGCATTAGAGGTTGTTAGGGTTAGAAGGAAGATATCTACCAAGTTAAATGTAGATTTGATCAATAAAACACACACAAAATTATAGTAGAAACAATACAACACAGAGAATTTAAAGTGGTTCACCCAATCCGGACTACATCCACAAAATTGCAGTCATCCAATGATTTTATTATCTAGTGAAAAACATATTACAATCTCATGAATAATTCCATGCTACAACTCCTCATCCCAACCACTTATAACAAGCTTTTAAAAGCTTCCAAAAATTAGGGTTTACAAAGTCGGTTTTTTTTTCTTTTTCGGTGACGAAGCAAAAAAAGGTGAGAGAGAGAGAGAGAGGGGGAGGGAGAGAGGGGGAGAGGGAGAGAGGGAGGTTTTAGGGTTTATGGAGAGAGGAAGAGTGGGAGAGAGGGAGGGAAAGAGTGGGAGAGATAGAGAGAGGGAGAGAGAGGGAGAGAGGGAGAGGAGAGAGAATGGGAGAGAGAGAGAGAGGGAGAGTGAGAGAGAGTGGGAGAGAGTGGGAGAGAGAGAGAGGGGGAGGAGAGAGAGGAGTGGAGAGAGGAAGAGAGGGAGAGAGAGAGAGAGGGAGAGGGAGAGAAAGAGTGGGAGAGAGTGGGAGAGAGTGTGTGGGTTTAGGGTTTAGGTAGAGAGAGAGAGAGGGTTTAGGGAGAGAGGGAGAGTGGGAGAGAGTGGGAGAGAGAGAGGGAGAGAGAGTGGGGGAGAGGAAGAGAGAGGGAGAGCAAGGGAGAGGGGGAGCGAGGGAGAGATGGAGGGTTTAGGGAGAGAGGGAGATAAGGAGAGTGGGAGAGAGAGATAGAGGGAGAGAGGGAGAGATGGAGGGAGAGGGAGAGAGGGAGGGAGAGAGAGAGAAAGAGAGAAAAATTTTAGGGTTTAGGGAGAGAGGGAGAGTGGGAGAGAGGGAGGGAGAGAGGGAGAGAGATAGTGAGGGAGAGAGCAAGGGAGAGAGAGAGAGAGAGAGAGAGAGAGAGAGAGGGAGAGAGATAGAAGGAGAGAGAGTGGTGTTGATGTGTTTTTTATGCACTTCTCAACATAGGTAATGCATAGGTGCATCACCTCTCTTGAAAGACAATCTTCCACAATCAGATTGCAGAATACTATCCCAAAGTCTCTAATATCAGGTCTTGATAGTGCTTGGAATATCTCAATTGTTTCATGTGATTTGTTGGAATCACAAGGTAGATTTATAGATGAGGTACAAAGTGGGGAAGTTGGATCTGCAAATGGAGTTCTTAAATGGGAGAGTTGAACATTTGTTTCAGGTTCAAACAACAGTCTTGAACTCCATTTTATCATTGAATTTAGCTTTACAATGTGCAATGAACCTTGCCTAATGTTACTTATTAAGAAAAAATGAAAAAGGGAAGGGAAGAGAGAAGGTTCATGGATCTGAAACAATGAATGAACAGTGATCATTGAGGCTGCTACAGTAGACAAACTCCCTAAATTGGGTTTTGCTTGGCCAAGAGGATCCTACAGTTACACAAAACTAGTGCAATCTTCAAAAGACTGCAAATTTTTAGATTACACATACACATCATGTGCATGCAATTGAACTAAGTTGAAGCAATCAGATAAAGAAGCCTAGGCTAACTTTGCATAGCAGCTTGTCATCAACAAGTGCCAAAAGTATGGGTTGGAAATTCATCAAATACTCTAACAACAAACACCATCATCATTTCCATTCAAGAAACTAACAACTAAACTAATAGGGAAGTAGAACCATGCATTTAAGATGAGAAAAATCAAAGAGAACATCCATAAAATCATGCAATGTTGTCTTCTATTGCTGCAAATTTTTACACCAGCTCTCCAACCTTTTTACAAATGAGGGGGAGACCCCTATTTATAGTTTTCCAAGGCCTGAATGAATGGCTAGGATTGATTTACATTATGCAGCTCAGATTCAATTACATCAGGGCTTCACCTACCCTACAATATTCAGCAATTAAAAATACATCTGTTGTCTTTTCCCTATTTTGTCTTTCAGTGCCCAGGTGTTGTAGCAGTTTTGTCCTCTTGCTGATTTTCCTTTTACTGCAACTGAAACTGCCTGAAAGTTTCCCTTTGCTTGATGGAAATGCAAAATTCTTCATTGGATCAAACAGTCTCATCGACAATTGGCATCAATGGATTGGTTGCCTCTGATTTGGGTGGACAACCCCTTAAAGATCATCATCATCTGGTGAAAAGTAGGATAGCTCCCCTACTTTCTTCAAGGCTACCCCCTTGCATTTTTTCATTGAATTTCTTGGCACATGATTTCTTCTAATTTCAACTCTATTGATGGGTTCCACAAGGAGAGGTGGGCATAAAATGAATGGTGATAGGAGCTATGTGCTTTCCTTGTTCATATTTTTCAATGGGTCTCCCTAACAGACCCACAATAGGCTTCTTCAAACCTACATACATGAAGTGTTGTAAGTGCTTTCATACACAAATCAAGGAAAAATTTAGTCAAATCTTGCAAACTCCTTGTTATATCCATTCATGCATCATCAAAAGATCATAATATTCATATTTGGAGCTCATTTGGACCATAAAAATTAATGTGTTCTCTAGGGGGGCGAGCACCAAGGCAAACGATGGATGGAAGGTAGAAGGAAGGAGGACAATGAACAAGGACAACAAATGAGGGACAACATTCCCCAAGGCCGGGTCTGAAAGCACCAATGGAAGTCAGGTGATGGACAGAAGAAAAAATGGCAAAGGAGAGACGAATTTCTAGAAATGGCCATAGAGGGGTCAGGTTTCAGGAATAGCCAAGGACAAACGAAGTTCCCAGAACAACCACAGAGGGATGAAAGTCTGGAAACACCCACGGAGGGGCCGAGTTTCGGAAGCCAGAACACTAGGGGCAGACAAATGGAAAAAATGGAAAAAAACAGACGAAGTTCCAAAAATGACCACAGAAGGGCCAGGTTTCGGAATAGCCAAGGACGAACAAAGTTCTTGAAATAGCTGCAGAGGGATGGAGTTCCAGAAATATCCACGGAGGGACTAGGTTCCAGAAGCTAAAACTTTGGGGATGGACGGATGGAAAAAATGACAAAAGAGAGACAAAGTTCTAAAAATGACCATGGAGGGGCCAGGTTCCGGAATAGCCAGGGACGGACAAAGTTCCCAGAATAGCTACAGAGGGATGGAGTTCCGGAAATGGCCACAAAGGGGCCAGGTTCTGGAAGTCAAAACGCTAGGGGCAAACAAATGGAAAAAAAGGAAAAATAGAGACGAAGTTCTGGAAATGGCCACAGAGGGGTCAGGTTCTGTAACAGCCAAGGACATACAAAGTTCCCAGAACAGTCCCGGAGGGACGAAGTTCCAAAAATGGCCACGGAGGGGTCAGGTTTAGGAAGCCAGAACGTCGGGGGCAGACAGATGGAAAAAATAGAAAAAGAGAGACGGAGTTCCAGAAATAGCCACTGAGGGCCCGAGTTCCAGAATAGCCAAGGACAGATGAAGTTCTCAGAACAGCCATGGAGGGATGGAGTTCTAGAATGAAAATTTTGCAACTTCCTGAAACTTAACGAAACCTTGGAAGTTCACTTAGGCACCATAAAAACATCCCAAATCCATGGGAAACTTGTCCCCACAGTCAAAATGAAGGAAAAAGTGAATCAAGCGAGCAGGGATGGGGCTTGAAGGATGTCGGGGCAACAAGCAAAGGGAAACCCGTAGGGGCACTTCCATGAAAGAAAAATACTTAGCGAAACTTTAGGTATTTGAATTTGGTCAAGGGAATTTGATCGTTTGACAACACATGACCAATTTAGGCTCCAAGAAAGGGGCACACAAAATGAGACAAGAGAAAAGTAGCCCATCAGGAATGAAAAGAGAGGGTCCCTACCTACAATGGGGCGTGTGTGCAAAACATGCACAGCAAATGGGAGAGAGGGAGAGAGGGAGAGATGGAGGGAGAGAGTGGGAGAGAGGGAGAGAGTGAGGGTTTAGGGAGAGAGGATATATGAAGAGTGTACAATACTAAAGAGTGTACAGTATAGCATGATCAATTTCCACATACCAACAATCTCCCACTTGGAGAATGATCAAGCTCCACACCAACACAATCTCCCACTTGGAGACTGATCCTGGACGGCACTATTGCACTTACAGCTCCCACTGGAAATAAGCATCTTGGACTTTGCTTCTTTGTTCTACTTATAACCATGAAGACCAACCAAAGCTGAAAAGGAGCTCATCTTCTCCCTTGTCACCTCCTTTGTAAATATATCTACTAGATTGGCATATGTATGTATCTTTTCTAGCTTTACTTGTCCATCCTCCAACATTGATCGAATGAAATAATATCTCAGCTATATGTGTTTGGTCTTAGAGTGCAAGGTAGAATTCTTTGCAACATGTATAGCACTCTAGTTGTCTGTAAACAAGTTATTTTCAACCTATTGTATCATCTCCTTTGTTACCTTTGTTGCAAAAACATACTCTGCCTCTATGGCGGATAAATCAATCACCTTTTGCAATCGAGAAATACAACTCACTGTTGTCCCACCAACTATAAATACATAACCTATGGTACTCCGCCTAGTATCTATATCCCCTACCAAATTTGAGTCAACATAGCCTTTTAAATCTATATTATAGCCCCAAAAACATAAGCATTTATTAGATGTACCTCTCAAGTACCTGAGAATCCATTTTATCGCATTCCAATGTTCAACTCCAGGATGAATCATATACCTGCTAACAACTCCTACGACATGTCTAATAGCCTGTCTTGTGCATACCATGGCATACATTAAGCTGCCTACAACTAAAGCATATGGTACCTTGGACATTTTTTCTTCCTCCTCTTGTGTCTTTGGACACATATCCTTATTCAATTTGACATGATTGGGAAAAGGTGTGCTTATAGCTTTTGTATTCTCCATATGAGATCTCTGCAACACCTTTTCAACATAATTAGCCTGAGATAGAAACAATTTTCTATTTTTCCTATCTCTTGTAATCTTCATACCAAGCATTTGTTTTTCTGCCCCCAAATCCTTCATATCAAATGAATTTGCTAACTGTTGTTTTAACTCCTTTATGTGATCTATGTTAGACCTTGCTACAAGCATTTCATCAACATATAAACATAAAATAATGTATCTATCTTCAGCGAATCTCTTAAATTAAACACAAAGCTCTAAATTGCACCTATTGTAGCCTTGCTCAACCATAAAACTATCAAATTTAATATACCATTGTCAAGGTGCTTGCTTCAAGCCATATAAACATTTCTTCAAACTGCACACTAGTTTCTCCTTACCTTTGACCTCAAATCCTTGTGGTTGTTCCATATATATTTCCTCTTCCAAATCACCATGGAGAAAGGTTGCTTTAACATCAAGTTGTTCTAAATGAAAATCTTCAGTAACCACAATACTTAAAATAATATGAATAGAAGTCATTTTAACAACTAGAGAAAATATTTCATCAAAATCAATACCCTTTTTTTGTGCAAATCCATTTACAACTAATATGGCTTTAAATAATTTATTACCTCCATCCTCCTCTTTCAGCCTATAAACCCATTTGTTTGGTAGAACCTTTTTACCTGCAAGCAACTTGCATAATTCCCAAGTCCGATTTTTCAACAAGGAGTCCATTTATTCTTTCATTCCATGCTCCTACTGAACCTTGGTATCCAACTGCATAGCTTCATGATAACATTTTGGTTCACCAACATCAGTTAAGAAAATAGAATACAAAAAGAATGAAAATATTTGCAGAGGTCTACTTATCCTTGGAGATCATCTAACATTCATTGGAGTTTGTGGTATTTGTTGTTGTTGTTGTTGCGGAACATGAGGAATCATTGGAACATTGTTGTTTGGAGTATCATCTAGCACTGCATAATCATTTTATTTCTTCTCATGTTGTTGCAACTCATATTTGTACAACACTTTCTCATTGAATATGACATCCCTACTTCTCACAATTTTCTTATTTTCAAAATCCCAAAGCCTATAACCAAATTCATCAATGCCATATCCAACAAAGGTGATGGTTGCTTATTTTATAGAAATTATTGTTTAAATGGAACATGTTTGCAATGTGGTGGTTTATGAAAGTTTGTAACATGCTTTCATGAGGGCAGCGATCATGATTTTGGTAACAAAATTGTTGAGAAAAACAAGTATGAGACAGTCAAATACACATTGAAGAGTGGAGATGATGGTTCTAGATGCGAGTTGGTTACAAGAGAGGTAAGTATTGCTGATTTATTTCGGATTTTAAGACAATTTTTTTCTATAAGTATGCAAGGCATAGCCATAGGTTGCAATGGTTGGATCAGAAATTCAGGATGTGTAAGGACTCTTTCCCCATTGGAACTATTGTATCTGTAGTTGATTTTTCTAAAAATTACACATTGCAACCACAAAATGAAGTTCAATCACAATATTATAATTCTATTAAAATTGCTATTTTTGTCCACATAACATATAGGCATGCCCCTGATAGTACAGAAGAGGATAGGAAGATAATCAGGGAGTACCATTTTTACATGAGTGATGATAGATCTCATTCATATGAGTTTGTACAACTTTGTTTTGAATTTTTTTTGAGTTCTTGCAAGAAAAAGGAATTGCAATGGGTCAACATCTTATTTGGTCAGATAACTGCACAAGGCAATTCAAGAATTCTTGCATGTTTTATTGGTTGAGCAGGATGCATATAGAGAGGGGTGTACCACATATTTGGAGTTTGTTTTAAGTTGGGCATGGAAAATGTGAGCATGATGGCACAGGTTCATGTGTGAAGAGAGATTTGGTTAAGGAACAAATGAAGATCAGATGTGCTGGAACATTTAGTGATGCACATTCTATTATGGATTGGTGTACTTATGCACTATCATAAGGAGGGACACTTGATTCACAAGTGTGTAGGTTCTTTTGGTTGGTTGAGTAGGGCACAATGGGAGACATAATGGAATGTCAAACAATTAGAGATTCTTCAAAGATGCATTCATTTCAAACCTCAAATGCGAGTGCATGGACCATATGAACATGAGAGATGGCTTTGTTTTATTAGAATTGTATTCAGTGTGATTGGGATCAGTGTGAGACAAGTGAGTGGATAGATACATGGATTCCACATTACCTAACCCCTTTATCTGTAGCACAATCCTCATTAGAAGATGTAATTGAAATTTCACTTGACTATGATCATCTTTCAAATCTTGTACAACCAAGACATATCTATGAAGTTGTAGCACTGCAGGGGAATGAAGAGGGATCAGACTATTGGTTGGCATGATGTGTAAAAGGAAAGAAAAAGCTAACACAACCAATGATAGATGATGATGGGTTCATGTATCCTATAGGTTCAGTTGTTCTTTCTCGAACTTGATTGCATTACCATTTCAAGATCATTTAGGTTGTTTATATTAATATAGATTTTCTATTCTAAGCATCTATGAAAGTTTGCATAACCATTTCATCATCATTTAGGTTGTTTAGACAAAATATAGATTTGTTATTCTAATTATATTTAGATGTTGATAAAAACTTATGGTCACACAGGTTCAGTTGTTGTTTTTGAAACTTGGTTGCGAACATATATGATTAGAAAGAATAGAGTACCTGCATTTGAAGACTATAAGAAACACAAAAGCATTCTCATTTATTTGCACCTTTTTATAGCAACAAATGTTAAGTTATTGAGACATCATGCTAGACCAAAAACAAAAAAAATATGGACAATTAGTAGTGTTGATCATGAAGCATTACTGGAAACTCTGAAGGTAAGAGATAACCCTTCAAGCACACTTGAGTAGTGGATCATTTGTTGTATGGGACAGCTATGATATTGTTCATCACATTTTGATATTGTTTATCTACTAAGGTTCATTATTTAGGTTGTTTAGAATAATATATATTTTCCATTCTAAGCATCTTTTATAGTTTGCATTACCAATTCATCATCATTCAAGTTGTTTAGAATAATATAGATTTGTTATTCTAAGCATCTTTTCTATTGTGACCATATATATTTCTCATTCGAAGTATATTGTGTTGTTTTTGGCACAATTGATCATGGAGCTGCCACAATAATAGCCAACTCTAATCCTTTGGAAGAGGTATGCGATAGATTAGAATAATATAGATTTCTTATTCTAAGCATCTTTTATAGTTTTATTACCATTTCATCATCACTTAGGTTGTTTAGAATAATATAGATTTCTTATTCTAACTATATTTTTTATTGTATGTAGTTTAACTACTATCTTGATGGTTTGTACAGGTGCTTGTCACTCCACAACATCAACATGCTATTGTTTTGGAAGATTGTGCCAACCGCAAAGGCAACACGTGATCTATTTCCTTCTCCTACTGGGAAATGACTATGTATTAGGGTCGTTTGTTGTATGCTTATGTGGAATTTTGTAAATTTTATATTTGATAGCAATTATTGAATGATAATATCATGCATATTGTGTATACTTTATGTATTCAACTATACACTTTACAACTTATGTGTATACTTTGTCACTTATGAGTATTCCAATGTATACTTTATGACCTACGTGTTTTAATGCGTATACTTTTTATTCATGTGTATATTTCATTACTTAAGTATATTTGACTAAATGAATCACTTTTTCACTTACTCACAAGGAACAAAATGAACCCTAAACCCCTATGCACCTTTACATCACATCCATCTGACCCTTTTATCATCAACTTAAAACTCGACACCATAGTCCAACGCCTTAGAGATATCAAAAATGAATAGAGGTTATTGTATAGGAGTCATACATGATCCCGTACACTCAAACAAGTTGTTTCTAGGTGACATGGTTTCCGAGAAATAGCCCTTCAAAGATTGTTTCCTTTTATCACTTTGGACTCTTAAGAGAAATCGTCGGTCCAATGTAGCCCGAAGTGATTCGACATGTTTGGGTGCAAAAGAGGCCCATTCCTAGCATAAAATTACCCATATGGACGTGTTAGAATAGTCAATTTGGTCATACGAGTTGCAGAATGAAAGTTGCACCACTTTGCCATTTTACACTGCTTGCATTTGACAACTTTTTCCTCAACTGAAAACTCGTCACCACGAGAAAAAATATTTGAGATAGAAAAAATAGAAAGAGGTTATTGTAGAGGGTCCCAACATGATCCCATAGCCTCAGACGATGAGTCTATAAGTGTCACAGTTTCCAACAAATAGCCCTTCAAATATTTTTTTCTTTTATCACTTTGGACTCTTAAGGGAAATCACTGGTCCAATGTAGCTCAGAGTGATTTGGCATGTTTGGGTGAAAAAGAGGACCATTCCTAGCATAAAAATACCCATACGAATGTGTTGGAACTATCCAATTCGTAATACGAGTTGCAGAACGAAAGTTGTACCACTTTGCAACTTTACACTGCTTGCATTTGACAATTTTTTCTTCAACTGAAAAACTCATCACCACGAGAAAATGCCTCTGAGAGAGAAAAAACCAAGAGATTTTATTGTAGAGGGTCCCAATACAATCCCATAGCCTTAGATGGAGATTCTATAAGCATCATGGTTTCTGAGAAATATCCCTTCAAATATTGTTTCCTTTTATCACTTTGGACTCTTAAGGGAAATCATCGATCCAATGTAGCTCAGAGTGATTCGAAGTGTTTGGGTATAAAAAAAGACCATTCCTAGAGTAAAAATACCCATACGAATGTGTTGGAACAATCCATTTGGTCATATGAGTTGCAGAATGAAAGTTTCACCACTTTGCAACTTTACAATGCTTGCATTTGACAACTTTTTCCTCAACTGAAAACTCGTCATCATGAGAAAATGCCTCTGAGATAGAAAAAACTAAGAGAGGTTATTTTAAAGGGTTCCAACATGATCCAATATCCTCAAACAAAGATTCTATAAGAATCACGGTTTCTGAGAAATAGCCCTTCAAAGATTGCTATATTTTATCACTTTGGACTCTTAAGGGAAATCGTCAGTCCAATGTAGCTCAGAGTGATTCAACATGTTTGGGTGAAAAAGAGGACCATTCCTAGCATAAATATACTCATTCGGATGTGTTGGAACAGTCCATTTGGTCATATGGGTTGCAAAATGAAAGTTGCACCACTTTGCAACTTTACACTACTTGCATTTGATAACTTTTTCCTCAACTGAAAACTCGTCACCACAATAAAATGCCTCTGAGCTATAAAAAACTGAGAGAGGTTATTGTAGAGGGTCCCAAAAAAATCTCATAGCACTTTGGACTCTTAAGGGAAATCATCGGTCCAATGTAGCTTGAAGTGATTCAGCATGTTTGGGT
The DNA here is from genome assembly GCA_007115665.2 of Sequoiadendron giganteum. NCBI lineage: Eukaryota > Viridiplantae > Streptophyta > Pinopsida > Cupressales > Cupressaceae > Sequoiadendron > Sequoiadendron giganteum. Next base: position 531,390,811 of record CM021104.1, on the reverse strand, counting down.
GCAAAAGAGGACCATGAATAGCATAAATTTACCCCTTTGGATGTGTTGGAATAGTTTTTTTGGTCGTACGAGTTGCAGAATGAAAATTGCACCACTTTGCAATTTTACAATGCTTGCATTTGACAACTTTTTCCTCAACTGAAAACTCGACACCATGAGAAAATGCCTTCGAGATAGAAAAAACTGAGAGAAGTTATTATAGAGGGTTCCAACATGATCCCATAGCCTCTAACTGAGATTCTGTAAGCATTATGATTTCTAGATAATAGCCCGTCAAAGATTGTTGTCTTTTAGCACTTTGGACTCTTAAGGGAAATCACTAGTACAATGTAGCTCGGAGTTATTCAGTGTGTTTGGGTGCAAAAGAGGACCATGCCTAGTGTAAACCTACCCATCCGTACATTTTGGAAATGTTGATTTGGTCATACAAGTTGTAGAATGAAAGTTACTCCACTTTGGAACTTTATATTGCTTGCATGTGACAACTTTTTCCTCAACTGAAAACTCGTCACCATGGGAAAACACCTCTGAGATAGAAAAAACCGAGAGAGGTTATTGAAGAAGGTCCCAACACAATCCCGTAGCCTCAGACGAAGATCCTATAAGCATCATTTTTTCTATGTAATAGCCCATCAAATATTGTTTCTTTTTTTCACTTTGGACTCTTAAGGGAAATCGTCGGTCCAATGTAGCTCCGAGTGATTTGACGTGTTTGGGCACAAAAGAGAACCACTCCTAATGTAAGCGTACCCATATAGTATTCCTATTTTTCTTATTGATGCATTATGGTTAGCAACATTCATTGTTTTGCATTAAGATAATACAAATTGCATGTCCAAGGTCAAATAACATTCATGTCATGGAGTTGTATTTGGTTTGTTTAAGGGTAGTATCACATTAATTTGGTTTGTTTAATGGTTGCATCATGGTTGAGTGATGTCTTAATTATTTATCGTAATTATTGTATATATTTCACATGAACAATCTAATGATCATGTATCTTATTCAGTTGTAAGGACTTTGTTTGAAGGTTGCATCAAACCCCTATGGTTGAAAGCTATTGGTTCTTACTCAAGATGATTTTATACCTTTTACATGTTATTAAGCTTAAATGAACATTGAGTGACATTGATTTTTATCAAGATGATTATATTACTTTTGAATGAACATTGTAACATGACATGCATTTCATTAAGTTCTATCCATTTTTCATTAATTTTAACTTCTTTTGAAATAAAAATCTGTTGCCCACTTCATTACATGAGTTCAAAAAATAAAATAATGTCAAATGTAAATTCATTCAACAGAGCTTGAGATCATGGGTATTCTCAAATTGAGTGTTTGATAAAAATGTATTGGTAGACATGTATGAAAAATTTGTGGTACAATAGAAAAGGCGATGAATTATTTGAAAAAAATCCACAAATAAATATGGTCTCATGGAATGTAATGTATGTGAATATTAATATGTGTAATGCCCCACCATGTAACCTTAAAGGAAGTTGCAATTAACGTCTTAAGCAAACTAAATTTTTTTTTTAAAGTGCATTTAACATACACATTCACTTACTAATTAACAACAACCTCTAAGGCTACAAGGTTAGGATTACTTAAACCCACACATACATATTACATATAACCATAGCATTATAAACTTTATGAAATAAACATCATACATCATAAGAATACCACATAACATAATAAGATAATCCACCAAGATACAATCTCATACTCATTAACTTAGTCCAATAGTTACATCACTCATTTCCAGAATGAGACAATAGTACAAATGTATTACAATTACATAGCTCCACCTCATAACAAAAGAGGGGTAAATAACTTATACAAAATGAAATATTACAAAGCAAGAATAACACAAAAATTCAAGCTGTCCATCTGGATGTCTCGCCACCAAGTATTGAAGATAGATGGGGACCCAACGGTCTTGGTGCATGTTCCACCCAACCAAGTGGTACCCGAAGGCCCACCCCCCATGCTAGGAGATAGTAACAAAGTAACATGGACAAAGATCTACAGCCACTAACCAAAGGCAGACTCATACTGACATAACCAAAAAAATGCCATAAATAAGTACAAATCCAGTACAACTCAAGTACAACATTCACATCACTGACATAGGTCACATTGCTTCTAGACATAAAATAGATCAAGTATGTTCATAGAACCATACACATAAAACAATCAACAACAATTGTCCTAGATAGAGTGTCATCGCATAGTAGTCATGAGATCTCCTCTGAGCATTCTTCATAGGCTTCAGTAATCCTGGTGGCCTCAACCAAATCCCGGCCCTCATACTCACTCATGTAGCATCAATTACCTCTCGTACTAACAAGATAAATGACTATGCCATTCCAGGCCTTCCCACTCATCCCAAGTCTAAACGAGCCCTTGTGTCTATGAGTGAGGATTAAATTATCTTGATTAATGTGGAAGGCATCCTAATCATCTAAGTACATTAATTTAATTATCACTTGATTAACTCACTTCTGAAGGTTACCCGGTTTACCACTTTGGGCTTCAGCCCCTAACAAAAGCCACCCTTCTAATGGACAACACTCTCACAAACCAATCACCAAGGGAAACACAAGTACACACAAACTATGCATCAAAACCACTCCAACACAAGGAGGATACAAATAATAAAACTCACTCCAAACATCTTGGAAGCAACAAACACATAGTCCACTCCTTTCACAGGAGGTACAAAACATCCCCGTTCATGGAAACTGGGTAAAACTGAAAAGACGCCATGCACTACCCAAGGGAAAACAACTAGATGGCATAAAGATTCAACAACCCTTATCCTCTAAGTTCTTCTGGAAGACTTATGATTTAGGACTAACACTAAATCCCAAAACCCACAATGCAACTTGACGACATCACAACAAAAGCATTCAAGTCATTAATCAAATCTAATAATTGGATTTCCTAAATCCATATTCATTCAATAGGTAACGTTCACAAGGTCAAAGACACACTTATAGGGTTAGCTCAAATAATCATATACCCATATTTCTATTTCCATTATAGGAAATCTCAAACAATTTAAACTTACATCCCTTTACGAAATACAGAGAAACTAGAACGTTTAAGGCAATCACGAGAAAATTACTATTTTTGGATATTCTATATCCATATCTCTTTCATATTTCATTCACAATAAATTAATTGCTCTAATTGAAATAAAATAAATTAAACTAACTATTTGCCTCATCAATATAAACAACTTCTTAATTTACTTTTAAATCGACGCAAATCCATGCAAGTAAACTCTTTCCATTTCCTAACCAAATCTTACATCTCATTCAATTTTCTATTTAGAATATGCAATCGCTTTAATATAATAAAATAGTGTTTCTCTATCCATTTTCCATATACACTAACCAATCCATTTTTAAATCTCTATTCAATAATATATTGTATGCATCTTATTAAAATAAAATACGATAATGAATTTACACTTAATATATATATATGTTCCATATTATATAGTTACCAAATATATATATCAATAAATTTAATTACATATATTCTTTAATATTCCATTCACAACGATTAAATTGCTCTATGGAAATAAATAAAACATAATAAATATTTGCCTTTTTCAATATAATAATTTCCTAAATTTGCTTCTAATACAACATAAAACTATTGCAAATACTATATTCAATTTTCTATCCAAAAACTATATCTTTTCAATTCTCTATACAAAAAACATGAATATCTTCAATTTGTAAAATATCTTTTTGCTTATCTATTTAACCATGCCTTCCAATCTTACCTTTTAAAACAACTGAAATCAACTACTAGTAAAATTCTTTCAATTTTCTAATTACACCCCACGTCTATTTCAAAATAAATATATTTTAATTAAATTATATTTAATAAATATATTTATCTAAATATTTTAATTAACTCGTTCAAAACAATTCTCATTTACTACCATTTCTCATTGAACATTAAACAAAAAAAATTATAGCATATATTCTCAATAGCAACCACTCATATAGTATTTACATAAAATATACATCCATATATTCAACTGTATATAAAATCCTATATATATATACTATCTTTTACATAGTATCCATTCAATAAATTTGAATTAATTAAAAAATCTATTAAAATATTCCATATCATATATATACAAACATACATATATACAATGTATATATTTTACCTCTTATATAAATAATGTATATATATATCTCTATTTAATATATATTTACTTTTAATTTGATATTCTGAATTTCTCGGTAATCAAATTTTTAAAAAATAAATAAAACAAAATAAAAATAAAAATAAAAATAACAACAAAAAATAAAAATAAAAGTAAATCCTAAATGGATTGGGGAGGGGTCGGTTGTAGCCGAATCCCTCGCCCCTCTCCATGACGCAGCCTCACATGGGGGTTGCACTGCCCAAAGGCAGCGCTCCCTCCACTTAGTGGAGGGCGTTGTCTTTGGACAGCCATAGCCTCCTCAATATGGGGAGCGGTGGGGTGTGCGCAGCACCCCCACCAGTGTACAATCCAAACACAAAAAAAATACAAAGACTACGAATATTTTATTCACCATAATTTCCAAAGCTAAATATTTTAATAAAACCCCGCAATGCGTCGACCGTACGACGGCATCAGTAAATACAATTCAGTATTTTTAAAACAAAAAATGTATATATGTATTATTTATGTATTATATATATATATATAAATATATATATGTATATATAATATATATATATATATATATATATATATATAAATGAATTTCAACAGTAGATAAATTAGGGAAATTTTGTGAAAATATTCACTTACAAGTGAAATTGTAAAATTTTTCCAAAAAATCTCAAATTACACAAAGACTTTAAAACTAATTCTTTTAAACCATTTTCTCAAATTCATGAACCATAAAAGAACAATAAAACTAAAAGATCTAAAATAAAACCATAAGTTTCTACATCCTCAAGGTTTCTCCATCTAATTTTTACAGAGGGTTTTCAAAATAAATTTGCTTTTCTACAGAGGGTTTTCAAAATGAATTTGATTTTCTACAGAGGGTTTAAATTTTCCAAAATAGATATAATGTGTTGCTCAACCTCTAGATTTGATTCAAATAACAAATTTATTTTCTAACAACGGGTTTATCAAACAATCTTAATTCACTACTATTTTAAAAGTAACCAAGAACAATAAAACACAAAGAGGAAAACCTAGTTCAAGAAGCTATAGGAAAGATGAATTTCTGATGCAAGCCTCCTCCAAAGATTTCCCGAATTTTCTTCAATCCTCCAACGAATCCAATCCAAAACCCAACAAATGCAAATAATTTTTCCTCCAATCAATTCTACAATCAAAACTCTTTTCAAACCCTTCTTGGTGCAAATTTTCCAAAATTTCTTCTCTGCTGTAAAAGTGAATTTTCCTAATAACTTCTCCCCCAAAATTAAAACATGCATTCCTTATAAATCAAGAATACCTAATACAACCCTAATTCACATTGCATGCAAATTAGATATTAATTTCAATTTCAATTTCAATTTTCGAAAACCCACTTTCAATTTAAAATGCAATTTCAAATAATAAATTAATTTCCAAAGTTGCAACTAATTTTCCAAATAAACATTTAATTACAATTTCTAATTTAATTCCCACAAGTTGAAATTGAATTCCAAAATTAATTTTAATTCTTTTATTTCCTTTCATTTTCTTGCATCACATTTAGTTAATAAATTTAATTATTTAATAACTAAATTCAACACCCTTGGGTTAAATTCAATTAATTAAATAAATTAAATATAATTAATTAATTTAAATATAAACTTTTATCTACATTGTATAATTTAAATTAAATAACCATCAACATGATTTAAATGCAATTATTCTAAATATTTATTTCTAAATCAAGAATCTTTCAGAATTAAATAACATTAAAGCAAGACAGACAATGACTCGACACACACGACTGATCACACACTAAGGCTAGGGTGTAAACTTGACACATGTTACCTATCTACTATCTCCCGTTCAACTTAACCGTTGGATCGACACGCTCAAACCTGTGAAACCAGGTGGAGTCGATGTCATGTACTTGCAATCCTGAAACCAAGTAAACAACATCATACAATATATCCAGTATATAATACACACCGTGAAGAAGGAATTATGGATTCGCAGGGTGCTCGCAAGCAAGTGATGCGAACCCGTCCTCTTCACCAATACACTCATCAAAACTGACACTTCCATCATAATTCCAATAATCTCATAATAACATCTCATGCTAACTATACAACATCATTAATCCATAATGCATGTGAAACAATAATCAAATACCACATCCCACAATAATAGTTGTCGCTCAATAGTACTGATCAAAACATCATAACAAAATGTATCCAGTCTCAAAGTAATCTGCAACCAAACATAGCATAAAGCAAACCGAACGAGAAGCAAAACGGAGGGGTATTACAATATGAATGAACTCTAACATAGATGAATTACCAATTATAATTCATAAAGTCTATTAAAATGCAATTTTGTTAATCTATAACATACTTTATCAATCATAACTTTAAACATTCTAAGATAATTATACATTTCATTTTGAAAATTCAAAGTAGAAAGACATGCACAGGAGGAACAAATTAGATCGAATATCAATTCTTATATATCAAACTATAGAATAATTGTGTTTGTGCATATACAAATTTGGCATATATGCCTACTTAGAACAAGTTTTACAAAATGTGGCATATATGCCATCTCATGATCTATCAAACCCTAAGTACATATCAATCTATATTATATGCTAATCCTATGTTGGACCATCAAAATCGAGCCTCCTCGAAGAAGTTAGTTTCTCTGAAGTTTCCTGCACAATAACATTTCAAACCACAAATTAGATTAATTATGTGAATGGTTGGCAAGATATACTAGTAAATAGAAACTTATATACCATCATTTATAAATTACGAATTTAGCATCAAAATCAGTATACATGTACTATATTATATCAATAATGCAATTCGTGTTCTCAAGTCTTGCTCTCTTTCCTGCAAGACGGTCTACATATGATTGTCCCTTCGGACGATCGGGAGTCCTCCTATAAAGTAATGGTCTCACACTCATCACAGTGTTGAGTCGAGCAGAGGACTATAGCAAATAAAATAAAAATGATACAAATTAACATATAATTTCTGAAAAATAATCATATCTACTCCTATCTAAATGTAAATATATGCAATATAAAATAAATACATACCTGTTGTGATCTTATGACACTAGATGGGCTCATAGTGGATGAATCAACTAATATGACTTTTCCTATATAAACAATAACAAGAATGTAAATGCACATGCACATATAATTATAATGTCGAGAATAAGAAATATATATATATACCTGTTACATGTAACTTCATCCAATGGGTCAGACCCAGTCAACAAGGTTGTATAAGAACTAGGTCGATGCATAAAAAGACAAGATTATGTTAGACTATCAATATATGTAGTACATGTATTTAAACATAAGAGATTTAAAAAATTAACATCTAAAATAACAATTTAAATAATATTGTATACTAATTCTCTAGGGAAAATGAAATGGTAGTATGTGTAGCCTCCTACACTTACGACATCTGCTCCTCTATCAGTAATTGTTAAAGATTCCAGCACATAAACATATATTAGTACAAATATCTCTCATAAAATATAAAAGAATTTACATAAAACACAATATGAAATTACTTTAAGTCTTACTGGTCCTCCTATATTATCCCTGGAAGTCGATGTCTCTCATGTAAATGGTCCACTATGTGCTCTATCAGCTCCTACATTTGACATATCATGAACCTCATAGTTAGATGTGTCTATGGAAGCCTTAGTTGACCGTCGGAGAGGACCCAAACATAAATTGTTGCACATCATGCAATGATGAGGCACACAAATATGTCTCGAAGAGGACAGTGTACTAGTGGGAGCTGATGTAGCAGGTGCAACACCAACATGCTAGGATGTATTATGTGAAACACCATCGTGATAAGATGCACCATCAAATGGTTGTGCAACATGATGGATCTGCATGACCAAATGATCACTAAAGGAATGTAACACATAAATTCTCAAAGTCCCTACATCTACAACAATCTCAAGGTAAGGTAGTGGAGTCGGGACAGCTCAATAGTAGAACAGGACAAACTGGGGTGACTCGACGTGCTCTAGGTCTATCCTGTGGAATCCCTCTACCAACACCCTAGAAATATCGCATGTCAAAGTAATTGACATGTTTCCCTAGCACAAAATCAACATATAATTTTTGAAGAAAATACTGAGGGACGTCAAGATTTTTGTTGGGTGGTTTATCAAAAACCATCCACCAACATCTCCAAAAATTATCTAATATGCCTCTAAGGGTGCACCATTAAATTGAAAATTTTGGTTTCCACACATTAACAGACTGTCATATTATCTATATGATAAATAACTGGGCTAATTGGGATTTCTCAATATCAAGTGCCTTCACCTCATCATATGATAGCCCATCGACATAAAATTGTCTTTATTCTTGTTGCCACTATGCAAATCTATTATGTTGAGTTGCCAAAGTTTCAACATTTGAAATGATTGATTCCAAAGTGGTTTTCATGTCTGATAGCTCATCGAGTGTCTCATAGATTCGACATACATTTCTCAATTAATCTAAATTTCTATGAATAGACTCATGTATTGTTTGCACATTTTGATTTGGAAACAACAATTGTGGTGAAGGAGGATTTGGAGGGTTTTCATTTTGTGCAGGATCAGGGTTTTCATTTTATGTGGGATCAAGGTCTCTATTTTGTGCAGGGTTAGGGTTTTCATCTTGTGCAGGGTTACAATTTTCATATTGATCCATTTTAAACTTGTTAATTGATAAAAAAAAATCAAAATTAACAATGATTTTAATGCAATAAAAAATCTATCAAATTTACCCTATTTTTGACTAAAATTCAAAAAAAATAATGCAAAATGAATAAAAATTGAAAAATCTAAACATACCTTTGAAATTTGATAGATTTTGGGAAAAATGATCTCTCGCGAATGGATATCTGAGTTGCAGACTAAAAAACGCATGCACAAATAGCTAAAATGAGCTCTCAAGTTTTTATTTTTTGATTTATAACATAGGAAACAAAAATCTGTTTCCTGATTTCTAGTTTTTTTAATATATGGTCGAGTCTGAGACCCGATCATATTTAATTAGCGGCGATTTTATGGAAATGGGTAGCCATTCCGTGGACACCTTTAAAAAAAAAGGTTTTGGACATAACGTGAGCGTGTTATAACGTGTGATTAGCGGCGATTTTATGGAAATGGGTAGCCATTCCGTGGACACCTTTAAAAAAAAAGGTTTTGGACATAACGTGAGCGTGTTATAACGTGTGCGCGTTATAACGCGCTCGCGTTATGTCATCGGTTAAACCTAGGTAAGGTCTGGTAGATAAAAACTACAAAGAGATAATGCGAGTGCGTTGTTATCGACTGTTAAAAGCAAAAAAATAAATGCAAATCTCTCATTTGCATTTCTACTATTTTTTTTGTGCACCCGCGGCCAAAAACACCAAAATAGCACTCTTGCGTTCGGGGAGAGGAATTTCTTCACCAAGCATCCAAATTTCTTCGCAACGATGGTGCCACGATGACAAGGAGCTATAAGAGGTAAGGATTCTTTGCTTTTTATTTTGAATTTTTTAGTTTTAGGTTGAATTTGATATCTATTTATTTGGAATTTTAGGAGATGCAAATCAACCTACAAACCCTCAAAATCCTCAATAGGAGGACCAACCAAATCCTCAAGATCAAAATCAACCTCCTCTACCAATCACTTATCCCCCTCCTGGCACTCAACAAAATTTAATGAGTGAAATTGAAAATAACAAAAAAAAAATTGAGGATTTGATCAATAGGTTGAGTGATCCAAATGGTTCAACCACAGAAAGAATGACCCTAGCAAATTCCTTGAAAGATATGTTAACAAACGTAGATTCAATTAGCAAACAAATAACTGGATGGGAAGATAAGAGGCAGGCGGCTAGGGAGTATTATACAAATAAACTATCATACAAGGATGTGAAAGATTTAAAAATAACAAAAGGTGATTTGTGCTCATTATTCACCGACCCACGCACAAATCAAAATCTTACCCTCAATTCAGAGAGGTTTCCTATCCATTGGTGCCACCACCAAAAAATGAAGGAGCGATTTTATGATAGGTGGTACATGGTCTTCAATTACCCACCGTGCAACAATTGCGAGGTCCCACAATATTTCCTTGGGAAACTATACAGTGAGTTCATATTGAACAAAATCCCAAATTATTCTGATATGAGGGATTTCCAGGGGAGAGGTGGGGGGTCAGCTCAGGATAGACCTGGTGCACAGTCAGATCCTACGCGGCAAGGTAGATGAGCTCTCACTAGGCCGCCTCATGAGCACATTGCTATGCCTTCCGTTGTGAAGAAAAGTGCTGACGTAGAGACATTGCAGGCAATCAACACTTTGACCCAGAGTGTCATCCATCATACTAGCCCTATTCTACAGCGCCATCCAAGGGAGTCTTCTAGTGGTGGTCTTCGAACACATGTGTGTCAATCTTGTGGAGCTACTTGTTCACATGACCCCACTGACCCTCAGGAGACTGGTACGTAGGATCTGTCTGGAGCTATGGAGATGGAGAGGGCAGCTGACATTTTGCATGAGGCATATGGCATTGATAGTCAAGTAAAATTTATTGCATGTGTTCATTGAATTTAATTTATTAAATTTTGATTTTGAAATGCAAGATTAACTAAAAATGTTTTATGATTTTAATAAAATTGCAGGGTCATAGTGTTGAGACTGGATACACCAGCCCCCCACCAATCTATTTGTGCAGTACGCCTATTGCTAGGGTATGTCACTAGTAAGCAATTATAAGTTTATTGCATATTAATGGAATTGTTTTACGAATAGTAATTTAATATGCAATTTTGGATGTTGAATAGACTAATATTGGAGGTTTTGATGGAACACTTCCTAGTGGTGGTGGATTTACTCAAACCTTCACGTAGGTAATAGAATAAAGAGTTTAACTAATGAATCAAGTACTTAATAGATTTGTGTAGTTTATACATGCACATCATTGATTATGTTGAATAATTTGTTGTTTTATTTTCAGTTGTTGTGAGATGATACACCTCCGAATATGATGAGGGCAATGGATATTGGTGTGACATCTACTATACAATCCTCAATGGCTCTGACAGAAGAGGTATGAGGCAAATTAGTAAATTTTGATTTACATTTGTTGTTATAGATGTTAGTTAGTTAGAAATCAAACCATTATTGATTCGCGTAGTTTTTGTCTATTTGTATGGTTTATACAGGGCTTGAGCATGCCTGAGCATGGGCATGAGGATATTTCCCTCATAGAGAGAGATCGTGAGATGGCTGTAAATGATTATTTTGTCAAATATATCATTTTTATAATTTAATTTCTATATATTCATGTCTTTACTTCTTATTGTAACAGTTAAAACTTCACCATGAACTAAACCCTAGGAGGAGTAGCAAGAGCACTCCACGAGCGCAGCAAAAATGAGTGATAGACCTATTGCCATCCGAGCGAAAAGGAAAGGGAAAGATTTTATTTCCTGGGCATGGAGAGCAATGACTTTTGATTCCATAGTCTTTTATTGTATGTCTGCATGGTAGTTTTGTACATATTTTTTATTGGACATATTTGACATTGTATGCCTAGATGGCATTCTCATAAGCCTATATGGCTATTTTGTACATATATTTCATACTTATATCAACATATATTTATGTATGCCTACATGTCTATTTGGTTAATACATATATCTTTTTTCGATGCTTGTCCATATTTGCATTCTAAATTGATGGTTCAATAGATATGAGTTACGTATATTCAAGTGTATACTTTACAACTTATGTGTATACTTTGTGACTTACGTGCATTCGAGTGTATACTTTGTGGCTTACATGTTTTCATGCATATACCTTGTATTCGTGCATATACTTTGTTTTAATTTGTGTATACTATGTATTCGTGTGTATACTTTTTGAGGCTTACGTGTTTATGAGTACTTGTAGTTCCCTTATTGACATGTACATGTTTGACTTATTCACGTGTATAATTATTAATTGGTTAGCCGTAGCATTGATCTATGTCATCCTCAATGCATGATCCTTGAGATGGAGTAAGTACACCCTCAAGGTCAAAAGGAGTTTCACATGCATTCTTCGTAGGCTCATTTTGGTAGTGAAACCAAAAACCTCTTGCATCATTGAAACGAAAAAAAAATTCCTTTATAGCAGGTCTGAAGCCATTATCATTCTCCATTAGTTCTTCATGTATCCACTCCCCATTAATGGTTGTCTCATGACCTTCATAAAACCAAGCACTTATCTCATTTGTGATAGAAGAAATGTATGAAGATTTATCTTCCTCCTTATGAACTATTCATTATCATGAGAGATGGGTTCTTGTGAACCACTACTGATGAATCACGGGTCAATGAGTTTGACTTGTAAAACTACACGATTGAATCCTGATAGCAATATCAAAATATTTATATGTCTAAATACTGCCATTGAATCCTGAATACTACCATCTTACCCACACAAGATTCTGGAAGATGCTTCCCACCCTTCTCTTAGTGGTTGCTCTCATTGCACCTTCTACCTAGCTTCATCTTGGTGTAGACAATACGAAGACCCCAACTTGAGATCTTCACACATGCAAGAACATCTGCGTCCTTCCTGCAGCTTGGATGGATCAACTTGCAACCAAGAACACATGCTACTTCCTGGTGTAGATTGCCTTCTACATGCTCAGAACCTTCTACCTCTGATACCATTCTGATGCAAAGGACACAACACAAGACAGTGGCTCATCCACCCTTCTCACTCCTTAACCTACTGATCACTACTTATCACTACTAATCAAGACATGTTCTTAAGCCTCTAATTCTATCCACCACCTTTCTGCTATTCAAAGCCCGAGTCACACATTGTTCAAACACAATGGTCGAGCGATGTAATGGTTTCTTTGAAAACCATTATACATTTAAAACCATACAAGAATTTCACACTCGGTTATATTACGTATATTCCCTGTCAACTGAAACCATTTTTCCCATTCCATTTGGGACTGTCATAAAGAAACCCGAAAACAAGACATCCATGACATTCAAAACAATAGTGAATCCTTCAAAACTAATTTGCATTCACAATTTGCAAAACAATAAACCAGGAAAGATAGAGAGAATGACACGATGGGAAATGGAAACTCCTCTTTAACGAATTCTAGATATTAACAATTCAAAAACATACATGCTTTAAATGGCTCTTTGGCCAAAGGCCAGAGAGCCCGATTTCTTCTCCCTCTTGTTAACTCTCTTTTTTGTTTTCCGATAGTTGCACTCTCTATTTCCTCTATCTCCCCGTATTCGGTTACATGTTGTCTCTTTATAGAGATTATAGGGTAGTTAGACAAATTTTTCATCTACCTGATATTCCCATTCGGTTACAACTGTCATTTAATCCTTTTGATGAATATATCATTGCAATTTTAAACACTTAACAATTTCTTAACATGGTCCCACGAAATTCTAAATGACTAAAACATTACAAAATTATGAAGCTTGTCATAAATTTCAAGAGTTGAGGTGTCCCCACACCAGTATCCTAGTTTTCCCTTTGTTGATTTATCTCCTCATTGATCAATCTTATTGGATTATTTCACCTTTTACCCATCACTTTCTTGAAAAAACTCAATTTTAGGCCTTGTAGCCTTCTGCCCCAATTTGGCCTCCTAGAACCCATTTTCTTGACTTTTCTCACAATCAGTCTTAACAACCCCCAAATTTTTTTGTAAATTCTTTCTTTTGATCATCAAGGCTCCAATATTTACGAAGCCTTAGGTCCTACAAGTTTTCATACATATGATTTTCCTCAAACCCCCTTTTTTCAAGGGTTCCTATGGTTTTTGGCTCTTTTTCCTTCTTTGAGGGCTTCAACGACCTCCTCAGCTCTCCTCCTGGCACACACATGACTGAGATACATGTGCCTACACTCTGATACTCTTTATTATCACAAACCAATCCATTTAGCAACTCTCCTTGTTGCTGTCCTCTCCAAGCTACTAGCTAGAATGCACTTACACTCGCCTAGTGCTTGATGATTTCATCACCTCCCTGCAAAACAAGACCCCTTAACCTATATGTACACTATTTACATATTTCCCAACTTGATTCCAAGTGGCCATGAGAGGAAAGCCATGGGAAGTCAAGTGGGACTCATTATTCACAAAACTGGCCTGAACCGGCAATGAGACCAAGAAAACCAAAAACTTGCAAAAAGATAACTAGTCGGTCTAAATGACTAATCTAATGCTACACAAGATAATTAAGTGACACAAATGGAAGACTCAAAGCATTAGATAAGTCCCTTCAATCCATTCTTGACTGGATGAAGGCTCAAACACAAAAATTCAATGAAAACTTGCTCTCTTCCAATCACAAAAATGTACTCTCCAAGTCTCAATTCGCGAAAACAATCCTCCAACCCAGGTATTAGGGTTTTTCTGACCTTATATACCTTTGTCCCATGTTCTAGGACCCTTCGATCGGGCTTAGAGCATCATTAATGTCATTTTCCAACTTTTAGGACAAATAGCCAAGGCAACATTGCTCAAAATGCTCACAGTGTCCAAGACTTACCCAAACCGCAATCCCCTAACAAACCTATTTCCAATTCACTCATCAAAAACACTCTTGGGACTTTATATCATAGTCCTTATTCCCTCTTTCATCCTAATCTAATAGTAGCCACTTTTCAAATCAATCTTGGAGTAGTACCTAGCACCCCCCTAAACAGTCCATTAAGTCTTCTATCCTAGGAATAAGAAACCTATATCTAATGGTTATCCTATTTATGGCCCTAGAATCAATACACATTCTCCACTTATCTCCCTTCCTAGGTGCCAACACCACTGGAACAACACATGGGCTTATGCTTTTCCTGATCAACCCTTGGTCCAAAAGTTCTTGAACTTGCCTTGCTATCTCCTTGTTCTACTCTGGTGTCATTTTGTATGTAGCCTTGTTAGGCAATGTTGCTCTTGGTACAAAGTCAATTTGATGACTGATTGCCCTCTTAGGTGGTAGTGTAGCTGGTGTGCCTTCACAAATGATATCCTTGAACTGATCTAACAGTTGCTTCACCTCTGCTATCATAGGTAGCCGACTAGGTGACTCCTCCTCCTTTGGCTTCAACATGATTGCATAGAAAACTCCTTCTTCCTCCTTCATGTCTCTTAGGAATTCCTTTCCACTCATCAAAAGTACACTGGATTCTGCCTTTTCCACTATCCTTCTTGGGGAAAAAACTTCATGGTTAAGCGCTTGAGTTGGAGTATACTGGAATGGGTGACCTCCCGGGAAGGCCTAGTGCCTCACCTCTATGAGCATCACTTAGATGCAATGATTGCTAAGTGAGCCATTCAATATCATTTCAATTTTTTTTCTTTAAACAACTTACAAATTTGCAACTTAAGACTCCTCCAACCTAAGGGATCGATCTGGTGGAACATAGCTCGGAGTGATTCCACGTGTTTCGGTACAAAAGAGGACCATGACTAGTTTAAACATACCTACTTGGACATGTTGGAATAGTCCGCTTGGTCACACAAGTTGCAGAAAGAAAGTTGCACCACTTTGCAACTTTGCACTGCTTGTATTTGATGCTTTTTCCATCAAGTGAAAATCCACCACCACTAGAAAACCACTCCGAGATAGCCAAAACCGAGAGAGGTTTTTGTAGACAGGCTCAATGCAATCCTATAGGATTAGACGAGAAGTTTCTAAGCATCACGGTATCCAAGTAATAGCATGTTGAAGTTTGCAGCTATTTTGCACTTTGGAACCTTAAGGGATGGATCCGGTGGAACATAGCTCAGAGCGATTCCACGTGTTTCGGTGTGAAAGAGGACCATGCCTACCATAAAAATACCTATTCAAATGTGTTGGAATAGTCTGCTTGCTCACACGAGTTGCAGAGCAAAAGTTGAACCACTTTGCAACTTTGCACAGCTTGAATTTGACACGTTTTCCATCAAGTGAAAATCTGCCGCCACGAGAAAACCACTCCAAGATAGCCAAAATCGAGAGAGGTTTTTCTAGAGGGGTCCAACACCTTTCTATAGGATTAGACAAGAAGTTTCTAAGCATCATGGTATCCAAGTAATAGCATGTTGAATTTTGCAGCTATTTTGCACTTTGGACCCTTAAAGGATCAATCTGGTGGAACATAGCTCGGAGCGATTCCACATGTTTCGGTGTGAAAGAGGACCATGCCTACCATAAAAATACCTATTTGGACGTGTTGGAATGGTCCGCTTGCTCACACGAGTTGCAGAGCGAAAGTTGCACCACTTTGCAACTTTGCACAGCTTGAATTTGACACATTTTCCATCAAGTTAAAATCCACTGCCACGAGAAAACTACTCCAAAATAGCCAAAATCGACAGAGGTTTTTCTAGAGGGGTCCAACGCCTTTCTATAGGATTAGATGATAAGTTTCTAAGCATTATGGTATCCAATTAATAGCATGATGAAGTTTGCAGCTATTTTGCACTTTGGACCCTTAAGGGATCAATCCGGTGGAACACAGCTCGGAGTGATTCCACGTGTTTCGGTGTGAAAGAGGACCATGCTTACCGTAAAAATACCTATTCAAATGTGTTGGAATAGTCCACTTGCTCACACGAGTTGCAGAGTGAAAGTTGCACCACTTTGCAACTTTGCACAGCTTGAATTTGACACGTTTTCCATCAAGTGAAAATATGCTGCCACGAGAAAACCACTCCAACATAGCCAAAATCGAGAGAGGTTTTTCTAGAGGGGTCCAACGCCTTTCTGTAGGATCAGATGAGAATTTTCTAAGCATCACGGTATCCAAGTAATAGCATGTTGAAGTTTGCAGCTATTTTGCACTTTGGACCCTTAAGGGATCGATCCAGTGGAACATAGCTCAGAGCGATTCCACGTGTTTCGGTGTGAAATAGGACCATGCCTACTGTAAAAATACCTATTCGGATGTGTTGGAATAGTCTGCTTGCTCACACGAGTTGTAGAGAAAAATTTGCACCACTTTGCAACTTTGCACAACTTGAATTTGACACGTTTTCTATCAAGTGAAAATCCGCCGCCACGAGAAAACCACTCCAAGATAGAAAAAATCAAGAGAGGTTTTTCTAGAGGGGTCCAACACATTTTTGTAGGATTAGATGAGAAGTTCTAAGCATCACGGTATCCAAGTAATAGCATGATGAAGTTTGCAACTATTTTGCACTTTGGACCCTTAAGGGATCGATCCGGTGGAACATAGCTCGGAGCGATTCCACGTGTTTTAGTACAAAAGAGGACCATTCCTACCGTAAACATACCTATTCAGACGTGTTCGAACAGTTCCCTTGATCACACGAGTTGCAAAGTGAAAGTTGCACAATTTGCAACTTTGCATAGCTTGAATTTGACATGTTTTCCATCAAGTGAAAATTTGCTGCCACGAGAAAACCACTCCAAGATAGCCAAAATCGATAGAGGTTTTTCTAGAGGGGTCCAACATCTTTTTGTAGGATTAGACGAGAAGTTTCCAAGCATCACGGTATCCAAGTAATAGCATGCTAAAGTTTGTAGCTATTTTGCAGTTTGGACCCTTAAGGGATCGATCCGGTGGAACATAGCTCGGAGCGATTCCACGTGTTTCGATGTGAAAGAGGACCATTCCTACCATAAAAATACCTATTCGGACATTTTGGAATAGTCCTCTTGCTCACACGAGTTGCAGAGCAAAAGTTGCACCACTTTGCAACTTTGCATAGCTTGAATTTGACATGTTTTCCATCAAGTGAAAATCCGCCGCCACGAGAAAACCACTCAAAGATAGCCAAAATCGAGAGAGGTTTTTCTAGAGGAGTTAAACGCCTTTCTGTAGGATCAGATGAGAAGTTTCTAAGCATCATGGTATCCAAGTAATAGCATGCTAAAGTTTGCAGCTATTTTGCACTTTGGACCCTTAAGGGATCGATCCGGTGGAACATAGCTCAGAGCGATTCCATGTGTTTCGGTGCGAAAGAGGACCATGCCTACCGTAAACATACCTATTAGGACATGTTGGAACAGTCCGCTTGCTCACACGAGTTGCAAAAAAATGTGTACAAATTGTTTACATGACCTTTATATGACCTTTTTCACATTGTTTACATTTCAAAATTCAAAGTTTGCAAATTTTCCTTCTCAAGGCATTTACAGAACAAGGTGCTACTACACCAAACATGAACTTCAACCTTATAATATTTGAGTATATCTCATTATTTAATTAAATCTTATTACAATGCCTCTGGCACTTCGTTCTCTCAGATCTTTCAGAATGTCACTCATACATTCAAGATTCTTTTTAAATGTCTACATCATAGGTGCTCATCATAAGGTTAACTTCAAATGAGTAACTTGAGATTCCCTCGCTAAGCTTCACATTATCTCTTATAATGGCTTGAAATCAAAATTGAGATTTGTCAAAATCATCAAATTAAGTATGTTGCATTGCTTTTTTCACTGAGATTTTTGATAATGGCTCTCTTAAATCAGCATTTTCTGCAATGAAAGATCAATCAACCCTTAGTAGTTTACTTACAAATACGCAAAGTAAAAGAGAAAAAGAAAGAGCATCCAAAATGGAAATGAAATAAAAATAGATGGAAGGCACTTATAGATGTTGCATGCAGGCATCAAAATAAGGATGTTGCATTGCTTTTCTAGTTGACATTCTCTTCGATGGCTCATATATCAGCATTTTTTGCAAGGGGACACCAATCACTGTAAAAGAAGATGATAGCATTGGAATCAAACAAATTAATGTGCATACAAGTATAAATTAATAAGAACCAATGTGTATATACTTACAAATTAATCCAACGAACCATCCGGGTCTGCTCTACTCTTTATTGTGTCAAGTATTGCCTCATGGTCAGACTCACGAACCTTCCATAATGTCTTGTTCAAAGGTCTACCTCCATATTTGGTCAAATGAACATTGGATGCCACAACAAGGTTTGAGTAATGAAGAATCTTACGATGCATTTCAAAGTCCTGAAATAGCCAATGTTTAACACTTGAATGTGGGTACCTTCTAAGCCATGTTCCAGTAACCACAACTGAGCCTGTAGGGTATTCGATGTTCTCTCCATCTATAAGTGGGGCCTCCAATTTATTTTTGGTCTCAACACAACGACACAAGTAATAGTCTATTCCCTCTTCATTGTCTTCATCTGCAATAACTGCATAAACATGCCCTGCATTGATAGGTGCAAAAAATCTCTTGGAATTTGTCAACATTATGAATACAGTACAAAGTAAGATCTAACGATATGGAATTTCAACAACTAAGAAATTAGATATATCACCTCATTGAACTAGATCTTATATGTGGTCAAAATCGACAGATGATTCTATCTATGTCAATTCTAATGCCATCGAAGGGTGATACATGTGAAGTGGGCTAAGATAACTTGTCAACCATTTGTCAACCCACTCCCCTGACTCACAATCATTCTAGTCTTGCCTTGTACATGAAGAACAAAAGCGTGCCATCTTTCGTGTATCGATACTCCATGAACCTGTATTTGAGCTAAGGAAAGAGTGTACCTCACTCGATCCTATTAGTGTACAACAGTCTTCATATGGTGCAATGTTAGTATCATCCATCAACCAAAAAAATCTATGAACTGAAGGCGTACCTTCATTACCTAGACCCATCAAAGCATTACACCACTCGACGATTGATTTTTCATCTATCAACTTTGCACTGTCTTTATACTTTAACTCTTCTCATGCTAATGCTCTTTTCACGCATGCTCCCGCACCATCATGCTCCCCCTTTCCATGTCCAACCTCACAAAGGTTCCACATATGTTGAACACCTGTAATGACATGCATCCTGCACAACTAGTAGAATATGTGCGAGTTTTTGAACTATGCTGCACAGTTATCAGACCATATTATATGTTGATCGTATTCTATGCCCCTATGAGCCAAACCACTGTAGAACATCTGGAAGCAACCTTGCACAAACTCTGTAGAATGTGTGTGATCATCACTAATGTAAAAGTGGTACTCCCTCATTACCTTCCGTTGCTCATCTGTACTATCGGATGCATGAATGAATGCTATGTGCACAAATATCGAAACTTGTGTAGAGTTGTAATATTGTGACTGCACCTCACGTTGTGGTTGTAGAGTGTATTTCTCTGCAAATTCAACCACGGATACTTTGCTTCCAAATGGAAAGGTGTCCTTGCATAGCTTGAACTGCATGTCCAACCATCGGGCTCTATGGGTATGCATTGCATACTCAGATAGTATAATGTCATGAAATGTGGTCATAAATTTGTACACTGGAATCTTCTCAATAACCAAATCACACATTTTTGCTTGAGACCCATCTTTTGTAGCATATGCCACTATTTTATACTTCCTGAACTCTACTACTTTTTGTCCCATCTCATTTGTGCTTTCCATATGTTGACATACTTGCATACGCTGAAAGCCACCGCAATGCTCGCATGCTGTTCTATAAAATATCTGGCCATCCTCTATTTGACATAAAATTTTTGATAAGAACTCTCTTGAAGATTTTGGTGGGGCTTCTATGCCGCAATCCTACAAAACATCATTAGTATGCAAATCTAAACATATAGAATGATAAACATCGTAATGGTTAGAAAATTTAATATGTAGTCTACAACAACAAGTAGTGCGTGTGTGATTTATCTTGACATAAAAAGGTTTAAGCAGTTCAAAATATCTTTGAGAAATACTAATTTGAGGATAATCATTTTCAAATTTCCGAAAAAATTGGGTTTGAGTCATTTTCAAAATGCTTTGGATGTGGCTCACGATTCCGACTATCGATTCTCCTTCTTACCACATCCCTTTGATTTGGAGATGGCCTTGTGTTATTCTTCCAATACTCTTCAATTAGTGTTCTCAAGGCTTCGACAACTTCTTTATATTTTTGTGACAGTCTCCCCGAGAATTCCCATAATTCATTTGTATCATTGCCCTCAATTCTTTGCCGCCTTTGAATGGCCCTTGATAAAGTTTTTCTACTAATTTTTGTTTTTTCTCTAGTCTTTCTAATTAGGCGAGCTCTCTTTGTTTGACAACTTACCAAAGTCGATGTAATCACACGTTGGGTGACATTACTATCCTTTGAGCGTGAGGTCTTACCCACACTCTCATAAGCATCCATTAGATTCTTCACAATAGTGTCTTCACTCGATGCATTCAATGTTCTCAACCCAAGAGTCTTCATGATGTTCCTATACTTTACACCTCGCATCATTTCAACAAATAGTTGAAATCTTGCAGTCTCATTTAGCCTTTCAAAAAATATTTCCCAAATCTTATCAACATATCTTCTATAAGTGCGTGTTGAAATCTTACCTTCCATATGCTGCAAAATCTCATCATCAATATTAATCAGATACTTTGGTTTTCTACGCAAAATTCTTGGTGGTGTTCTCCTAGGTACATACATCTCAACATTAGGAATTTCATCAATATTTAATTGAGGTGGGCTAGATTGCATACCTTCGATCTAGGGTGGAGAAGAAGACATAGCTTAAGGTTCAGATGGGAATGATGGCATACCTTCTTCGTCAATTTCGAGTGATGATGTACTCTCAAATTGAGATGTGTTGGATGGTGTCCAACAATATTCACTTGTGGTAAATGGTGTCCCTCCATATTCACTTGCAGTAAATGGTGTCCATCCATATTCACTTGTGCTAGATGGTTTCCCTCCATATTCACTTGTGCTTAATGGTGTCCCTTCATATTCACTTGTCGTAGAGGGTGTGTCTCTAGCTATGATATCTAAATTTGTCTTACGACAATGCTTTCGTATTCATGCCTTTTGTGCTGCCAATTCTCGTTCTCTTTTTGATGGTTGAGGTTCCTCTACAATCGGGTTGTTCTCATCAATCGTTTCCAATTTCTTCTTTTCACGATATGTCGCCACCCGAACTCTCTCCTTTTCTTTCAAGGTTTCGTTCTCTTCGTCTGTTAGTTTCCTCTTTGTCTTTTTCTTCGGCATGGCAGATAATTTTATCTATACCATGGTAATGAGATGAATATTAGTTCCTAAAAAATGTATCCATTCAAGATAATTGAAAAATATGTCATTGAAGGCTTCATTTAAATAATACTTACAATCATCTTGTACAAAAGTAGTCTTTTATTGTTGATGGTTCTAGCCAACCACCAAGGGAATAAGGACTATGATGTAAAGTCCCAATAGTGTTTTTGATGTGTGAGTTAAGGAAAACTTAGGGTAGTCTAGAGCCTTGAAGTTTGGAGAAGCCTGAATCATGAAATTAGGCAAATTAGTCCATGTAGACTTGGCAATTTGTCCTAAAAGTGGGAAAATGGCATTACTGATGCTCTAATCCCGACCCAAGGGTCCTAGCACATGGGAGAAAGGTATATAAGGTCATAAAAACCCTAATTGAGCATGTGGGAAAGCTATTTTACGATTTTGAGTTTTGGAAGGGGAATTTGTGAGTTGGAAGAGTGCAAATTTCATTGAATTTCTGTTTTTGTGCCTTCATCCAGTCAAGAATGGATTGAAAGGACCTATCTAATGCTTGGAGTCTTTCAATTGTGTCACTTAATTACTGTGTGAAGCATTATATTAGCCATTTAGTTCAATTGCTTTCTATTTTGCAAGTTTTTAGAGTTTTTGGTCTCATAGTCGGTTCATGCCAGTTTTTGGAAATAATGATCCCCACTTGGATTCTCGTGGAAAGGCTACCATGGCAACTTGGAATCAAGTAGGGGAATGTTTTTATACTGTACATATGGTGTGTGGTGTCTTGGTTTGCAGGGGAGATGGTGAATTCATCAAGAACTAGGTGAGTGCAAGTGCATTTTGGCTAGTGGCTTGGAGAGGACAGCAGTAAAGAAAGTTGCTAAATGGACTGGTTTGTGCCAATCAAGATCAAGACAGTGTGGGCACACATATTCCAGACATGTGTGTGCAAGGAGGAGAGTTGAGGAGGTCATTGAAGTCCTCAAAGTTGGAAAAAGGAGCCAGAACCCTAGAAACCCTTGAAAATAGGGGGTATGAGGATAGTCCTATGTACGAATGCCAAAGGGACTAAACACTTGGTAAATACTGAATCCTATGGTACCAATAGAAATAATCTATAAAAATATTTTGGGGTTGTTAAGACCATTTTTGAGAAAAGCCAAGAAAACGGGTTCTAGGAGGCTTAATTGGGCAAAAGGCTATAAGGCCTAAAATTGGGTTTTTCAAGAAAGCGATGGGTACAAGGTGAAAGAATCCTATGAGATGGATCAATGAGTAGTCAAATCAACAAGGGGATAGTGAGAATACCCTTTTTTAGCCCCTCGAGTGGTTAGGATACTTTGGATCAATGTGGAGCCCAGGGAAGCTTAGTGGTGAATTGAGAGCAATGGTGAAAATTTTGAAATTGGTGGAGAGTCTTATGAGGTGAGAGGGGTTTACGAGGGATCCCTGAGTAGGGTAGAGAGGAATACCCTAGGAAGACCAATGAATAGGTCTTGGGACGAGAAAGATTGCTCTTCAAAGATAAGACTCCCCGTCAATTGTTGAAGGACTGGTCTATGTAATGAACTTTTGACCTTGTGCAGGGTATTTTGAAGATGTTTGATGCTTTCGAATGGTCTGGGAATGGTCTTAAAGGATGAATTTTGGTGAATGGTTTTTAATTTCTATAATTGGAAAGTGTAAAATGGTAATTGGCAAGTGTAAATAATTGTGTATATAATTTGCTAATTTAAAATGTGCATTGACAACCTAAGGTTATAATGATAAACAGAAATGAAAGAAAGCCATAATAGAATGAAAGAAAATTTGTAAAGACTTCACATACCTTAAAAACCAGACTTTCAAATGGAGGAATTCAACCCAATTATGTAGCCTTAGCTTCTTCTTTCTTCAAACTCCACAACAATTTGACTTGTTCAAAAGCTTGTTCCCTTTCACACTTCAGTTGTATATCAGTTTTCAATGGAATTCAAACTTCAATTGATATTATATGTCTTTCAACATCGAGACTCTGCTATTTCATGCAAAGGTGGTAAAAAGATCATGGAAAAGGTGATGGAAAGTGAAAAAGATGCTTGCACACTTCACAACATCATCAAATATATATTTTTTGTCGGAGCACGTGCAGAACCAGGGGAATATGCAGACTGTGGGCCTTCAAATCACAGGTATATTTATTTTTTTACCGTTTTAGTAAACTACAAAACACGCTCGCGTTATAACATGCACGCGTTATAATGCGTGCTAACGCGAGCGCATTATATTAAATTAAGTTTTCTTAGTGTATTTTTGATAGTATAGGGGTTTCTGAGAGAGTGGGAGGGAGAGAGGGGGAGAGTGGAAGATAGAGAGGGATGGAGAAGGGGAGAGTGGGAGAAAGAGAGAGGGAGAGAGTGGGAGATAGAGTAGGAGATACAGAGGGAGGGAGAGAGGGGGAGAGTGGGAGATAGAGCAAGAGGGAGAGCGGGAGAGAGTGGGAGAGTGGGGGAGAGTGGGAGAGAGTGGGAGAGTGGAGGAGAGTGGGAGAGAGTAGAGGTAAGTGTATAGGGCTAAGTGTATAGGGCATAAGGATTAGGGTTTAGAATAATGGGTATAGGGTTGAGGGTATAGGGCTAAGTGTATAGGGTATAGGGATTAAGGTCTTGAATAATGGGTATAGGGTTGAGGGTATTAGGTTTCAGATTGAGGTTTAGGGTTTAGGGTTTAGTGTACAAGGTTGAATGTAGGTTTTAGGGTTTAAGTATAGGGTTGGGGGATGATGTTCAGGGCTTAGGTTATAAGGTTGAGGGTATAGGGTATAAGGATGAGGGTTGAAGGTGTAGGGTTGAGGTATAGTGTTCAAGGTTGGGGGTGTAGGGTTAACTGTATAGAGTATAGGGATTAGGGTTTAGAATATTCAGTATAGGGTTGAGGGTATTGGGTTTAGGGTTGAGGGTTTAGAGTACAAGGTTTAATGTAGGATTTAGTGTTTAATTATAGGGTTAAGGGTTCAAGGATAATGTTTAGGGTTTAGGGTTTAGGAATAATGTTAAACATAAAACCCTACAATCTCAAGTCTTAACCCTATACCTTATACCCTTAACCCTACAACCTAAAACCTAATCCCTATACCCTATACACTTAACCTCATACCCTTAACCCTAAACATTATACCTCAACCCTCAACCCTTAAACTTGTACATAAATCCTAAAACCTAAACCATCAACCCTAAACCTAATATCCTCAATCTAATACCCTCAACTATACAACCAATATCCTAAACGATAATCCATATACCCTATACACTTAACCTTATACCCTCAACCCTAAACACTATCCCTCAACCCTCAACCCTATACCCTGTAGAGAGTTTAGGGGAGAGAGAGAGAGACCTGAGAGAGGGTGAAATTGGCAACTACATTGCCAATTTCACTGAATTGGCAAGCTAGTGGGTCCACTAGCTTGGAAATTCGGTGAAATTGGCAACCTAACTGGTCTGTTTGAAAAAATGGGTCCAAAAAATGGGGTCTCTTGGTGATGTAAATCACCGAGAGACCCCATTTCTTGGACCCATTTTTGCAAATAGACCACTACATTTCCAATTTCACTAAATTGGCAACCTAACTTGTCTGTTTGAAAAAATGGGTCCAAGAAATGGGGTCTCTAGGTGATGTAAATCATCGAGAGACCCCATTTCTTGGACCCAATTTTTTAAACAGACCACTACATTTCCAATTTCACTAAATTGGCAACCTAACTTGTCCTGTTTGAAAAAATGGGTCAAAGAAATGGGGTCTCTCGGTGATTTACATCATTGGGAGACCCCATTTCTTGGACCCATTTTTTCAAACAGGCCACTACATTGCCAATTTCACTGAATTGGCAAGCTAGTGGGCCCACTAGCTTGGGAATTCGGTGAAATTGACTCCCTACCAAACTCTCTTTATTTCTCTCTATCTCACCTCTCTTTCACCTCCCTCTCTCTCCCTCCATACCTCTCCCTCCATCTATACTTCCTTATCTACTCTTTATCTCTCATTTATCTCTACCTCTCCTTCCCTCTCTAATCTTTTTCTCCTCTTTCCCTCCCAACCTCTCTCTCTCTCTCTCCCCAATCCCTTCCTCCCCCTATTTCTCTCTCCCCCTATGAGGGTTGAGAGTGTAAGGTTTATTGTTTAAGGTATAGGGTTGAGGTTATCGGGTTAATTGTATAGGGAATAAGGTTTAGGGTTTAGGATATTAGGTATAAAGTTGAGGGTATATGGTATAGGGATGATGGATGAGGGTTTAGGGTTTAGGGTTTAAGGTATAGGGTTGAGGGTTGAGGGTTGAGGGTATAAGGTTAAGTGTATAGGGTATATGGATTATGGTTTAGGATATTAGGTATATAGTTGAGGGTAATGGGTTGAGGATATTAGGTTTAGGGTTGATGGTTTAGGTTTTAGGATTTATGTACAAGTTTAAGGGTTGAGGGTTGAGGTATAATGTTTAGGGTTAAGGGTATGAGGTTAAGTGTATAGGGTATAGGGATTAGGTTTTAGGTTGTAAGGTTAAGGGTATAAGGTATAGGGTTAAGACTTGAAATTGTAGGGTTTTATGTTTAACATTATTCCTAAACCCTAAACCCTAAACATTATCCTTGAACCCTTAACCCTATAATTAAACACTAAATCCTACATTAAACCTTGTACTCTAAACCCTCAACCCTAAACCCAATACCCTCAACCCTAATCCCTATACTCTATACAGTTAACCCTACACCCCCAACCTTGAACACTATACCTCAACCCTACACCTTCAACCCTCATCCTTATACCCTATACCCTCAACCTTATAGCCTAAGCCCTAAACATCATCCCC